>JAMPIV010017017.1:0-142868 GCA_024509875.1 Oreohelix idahoensis
GGCTTCAACGCCTCTGCCACCGTGAAAAGTGATCTTCTTCCATACAATAATGTGGGTTAGATTTCCCACTGGTAACTTTGGAAATCCTTTTTTTAGTTATACAACCCATGTAAGTTCTATTGCGTTTGAGCACCACCACAGGCCCTGCATACGTCTGCTTGGGGGACCTGTGTACTTAGTGTAAAACATTCCCAAAAAAGCAGTATCTCATAAACCAAATTTGTAATAACAAAGTTAATAATTTCTTCCTTACCACAACTCAATGAAAATATCACAAGCACACGTTGACTGGCATTAGAATTATATTTAAACACAAGTTCAGCTTTGCCCCTGTCCAGACTGCTAAGTTTTATTTCACACTTAACACTGCTATTCTCACGCAGCTTGCTTATACAAAGTTTTTTTGATCAAATGGCCAAGAGCCGTGTAAGCTTTTTGCCAATATCAATTGGGACTGGCCAATGAAATCAGGCGACTACCAAATTTGAATTAAGTTTGGAAAAACAAAACCCCAAACATACTATGTGTTTCGTAGTCTGTTGGTCAGTCTGCCTATGCTATTACACTGCAAAAATATGTCTAGTTTTGGGCTAACATTTCCTACCTCTCTCTTCCTCCTAGCGTTAACCAATCACATTTGAATCACGCTCATGCTCTTTTCAAAATTGCGTCGCAAAATGTTACCATAAATGAGCAAGAACGATTAGTCCGTTTGTCTGTCTGTTCGAACGTATATAGTATTTCTACAACATCTTAGTTATTTCTCGTGCGTTTTTTTATATCAAAGCATATTATTGACCAGACGACTAAGCTCAATCTGTCTTTATATATGTTTTATGTCAGTCTTTAGTGTCGTTATCATTTTTGTCTTTTTGGGTTTTCTTTTGCCAAACCACAAATTTTACTAAAATATATTATTCTAAGTTATTTTTAATGACCATGGAAGATTTTATAGGTAATATTATCAATGTTATCCTTGTAACCATTCTTTTTAGTTTATTTTGAAAGTCACAATAAGTTTCACTTTCAATATAGGTTTCCTCCTTTTCTGCCCTTTTCCCTACTGTGTACTTGAATCGTAGTTAACTGCGTGTCTAGCCTACAATGTGGCGGGTAACGTTTGGAGGATTTCCTCACGCAATAGCGCACAAATTTCAAACATCGGTTACTAAGCGACGGGATACCCTACCATACTTTGACCTTGAGCTTCCTAGAATGCAGTTGTTTATTCCCTCTCTCACTCCCTTTAGACGAAACCAGTATTTGCAGCACGCAAAAGCTTTTCATGTCAATTTCAAATTCTCAAGGCGGAGGGACGAAAACGCGGGCGGGTTTTGGGATGGCTATCATTTCCTTCGTATTAATACTTTTCAATTCCAGGCATGGGTGACAATGATGCGCAATAAACACGGGCAGAAAACTAATTTACACTACATTTCAAATCTTTTGTTAAATATTAATGTAAGGGTGATCGAATATATCACTGATATCACTACAATGAAGCTTGACCATCATGAGCCTTTTGAGCATTACTCTCATTTGATAATCTAATTTGCTCAAGTTCTAACTCCTTCATTTGCTTTTCATGTTGAAATCGTTTTTCCTTATCAGCCATCTCAAGCTGAAATCTTTTCTCATTTTCTGCAGCCTCAAGCTGGAATTTTTTTGTATTTTCTTCAGCTATTAATCTCCTATTTTCAAGTTCCATTCTCTTACTTTCCATGTCCATTTTCATTTTTCTCTCGTTTTCTTCAGCCTCAAATTTTCTATTTTCCATTTCTATTTTCTTATTTTCCATTTCCATTTTCATTTTTCTCTCGTTTTCTTAAGCCTCAAATTTCATTTTTTTTCCTCGTTTTCTGCAGCCTCAAATTGCATTTTTCTCTCGTTTTCTTCAGCCTCAAATTTTCTATTTTCCAATCATACCGCTTCTAACTTCTGAGACTTTTCATATTCTGCAAGTGCGAATATTTTTACCTCTTCAGGAGTCATCTGAAGGGACTTAGCCTGTTTAATAAAATAATCCAGCGAATATATTTTGACCAATATGTCCTTGAAATACTTATTTCTGACAAGATTTATTCAACCAATTCACAATTATTTGTCAATCTAGTATGTGCAACACGTTCCTGTCTAAGAACGGTACTCAATATCAGTTAATTATTCAATATATTATTAATAAATGAAGTAGGTTATGCAATTAAATGTTATTATAACACAACAGTATAGACAATGTAGACAATAGTGACAGGACAAGATGTAGAGTACAAAAGAACACGTTCGCAGAGATCAACAGAAGAAACATGAAGAACTAAAAAGTGAACGTTGCAAAAGATGCAATGATAACTGCGACGGGAATAAGGACAAGACAAGTAACATCACAATGTATAAACACAAAGGTGTAAAAAACTAAAAGAAAGCAAGATGCAGATGGACGACCGCTACAAACAAAATACATTATAAAACTACGTACAGATAAAAAAATTACCACGAAAACAACAATGAATTAACACGACATTACAGCTAAGAACAGTTAGATGTCACAGACAACCAGACACAGTGGACTTAAAATCCTTCGACACTTACGTGTCGGGACATTCCACTATGGGAAATCTGCAAGTATGTGTCCCTACAGAACAGTCACGAAGGCCCTGGTGTGAAACTGGGATATATCCTTCGTGATTCTCCTTTCCCCAACCTCCCGCTATCAACATTGAACATAGAACACGAAATACAAATAATATTAAAGTGGACATATTCATGAGGGCTCAGCTAAACGTAAAACGGTGTAAAGAAGAGACAGCGTTTTTTTACTTATCTGTTTATAAGAATAAAAATTTCCCGATCCTAACAGGATTGTCGAATTTTGCAATCAGGCGCTGTATTACTGAGCATCGATACACCCGTTGACTTGAAACAATGACAGTATCCAAGGTAGAAGGTTGCAGTTGAGGTCCAACGTTGAATCAAACAGTTAAAGACTTGGGTTGAACTTGAAGGATCGTTAACCTTGATTCTGAGTCCACGATGTTGTCGCCTTGAAAGAGTGCATTCTTCTTTTCAACCGAGTTTGAATTGAGTTCGATTCCTTTCTGAAAACTTGATATTTTCGGAGCACACTGCGCCACCAAAACTGTGGTAGTCTTTTTCTGGAGGTAGATATGGTTGACTACTAATGTGTGCTGACTACGCAGAGTTCCTTATTTTCCTTGTAATAATGCCAAGAAGATCATGGGAGAACTCGTTGATTTAACTTGATACATAGTTTATTTTTACAAAAACACTTGAACGGGACGAGACATTCGACATGGTTTGACAGTTCAATCGACATGATGCATGTAAAGTAATGTTCATTTCAATAATACAGTTAGCTAGTTCCAGACCTATTCCTGTGAGCACTTTATGGCTGGGTATTTAAATTCATATTTTTTATATTTTTTTTTGGTACGCCCGCTAATACTCGAGGCGAAATCTCAGGTTATTTTTAATGTCTAACCTGACATTGATTTTTACGTGAGTATCCTATTTTCTTGTACAGAGACACGTGTCCCTCGCCATTCAGGCAGATACTCGCCGTTTTCGGAGGTACCCATTAGAGCTGGGTCGGCTCAGGAGCCGCCAGTCCCTGGTCGACGACACTCCTTCAAATGTCCTCGCCAGGTCTCGAGTTAATCCAGTCAAAATCCCGGTCGACGAAAAATCCTCAAATGCCGTCGTCCGGGTTTGATCCTGAATCACTCGGTCGCCAGAGCGGTGTTGTAACCACTACGCTAGCGCGGCTCCGTTAAATTAATATAACAATGTGCATAAATAAACAAGCAGTTTAGGTCATCAATTGAATCCTATAACGGTTTACCTTGTGTCAAGGACAGAGACCCTCATGATTATCCATCGCATTATTTCGAGATACATATCAAAATCTGTCCTCCTTAAATGGCCTCGTAAATAATTAGATTGGAGCCTTTGAACATTTATAATCCAGGCATCCTTTGCGCATATAACAAAAGATTAAGTACACTACTTGATTAACCTCTCTTTGTAGCCGTGACTTACTTGACGGCAGTCCATTGATTCATCGCAATAACATACAATTTAATATAATGATTCCTTTAGAATACAAGTACGCTTTCCGTGAGTAGACTCCCCAAGCTGCTCCATTCTAGTACCATAGAGCGTAGGTTCTAGCTAGATGTCGTTTGGGTGACACGTCACGAAATAATATATATAAATTCCAATTGTTTCTTAACTTAACTGGACTACTACTTACGTCTGTAACAGCTGACAATGACTTTCATCAATAAGTCATGTTGCTTAATCATACTTGCCCAATACTTGGGACTAAATCACAATAGACCTTAGGTCTCACACAGATGCTGGCTTGTTCCCTCCAAGCTGCAACGTCATCTGATTTGTTTGGCAACAAGCGCGTCCGAAGATTCTCATACACAAAATTGTGCGTTTACGTGCGCGATAATTAGAATATACAAAGCCTATTACTAACACCTAGTTGGTGTGTACTCTCTTAACAAAAGTAGGGGGGTGTTGGGAAGTCAGGTATTGGTAGTACCTCTGGTGAAGGAGCTGTCATGCCCTTTTCAGGGCAGCTCGGCCACCTTTGGTCCAAACCTGGCATCCAGCTCTCACCTGTGGCTCCTCGTAGCTATCAGCATGCGACAGCGGCCACCCCCCGGGCAACGGCTTTGACAGGCCGGCTAAACTAGGTGAGGGTAGCCGAATGGTTATAAACCTTCGGTGAGTTAGGGTCTGCCTACCCATGCATGCGAAGACTGGATTCGATAGACTGCGCGGAAGAAACCACCTGTTGGTTCAACGAGCATGATGGCGATTACCAGCAACGCGCTGTGGAGCGTAAGGAGCACGGCGAGGCCCGTAGAAAGCCCTGGTCATCCACTGCACATGACTTCATCTCCAGTCGTCTTGACTTGTCTTGCCACTGGATTGAGATGGACCCAGGCGAGGGAGTGAGGTCGACGAATTGCGCAACTCTTCCTCACTTTAATCCAAATCACCGCGCAAGTCACTCTTTCATCCATTCATCCATCCACTCACAACAAGTCCTGTGGCGATGGGCGAGCGGCGAAGCGGCAGGCGTGGGTACGCTGGCAGTCGTAGTCGCAGACCTACACACAGGCGGCTCAGGCCATATGGTCGTCTTCCACTGATTGGAGCAGCAGTGGGATTCGGCAGCCCCCTGAGTGTCTGAGCAGTCCTCTTTAGGAAAGCACTGCTCACCTCCATGGAATGAGGAAGGGGCTAGAAAAGGTGCCCTAAACATTGCCTGCTCCACCATTACCTAACCAGCTTACCGCGGTTGGTGGGTACCCTACTTCGGCGGGCGACATATAAGAAAAAGAAAGGACAGATTTTTCCCCCTCATTCTAGGCGCATGAAATGTGCGCACTCTCCTTGACAAAGACTTTAACGCAAACAGACCTGAGAGACGAACTGCCCTGATTGGGAGAGAACTGGCCAGGTACAACATTGACATAGCAGCACTGAGTGAAACTCGACTTGCAGGCGAGGGCCAACTTTGCGAAAAGGGTGCAGGTTATACATTCTTTTGGAGCGGAAGAGGAACTGAAGAAAGACGAGAAGCAGGGGTTGGATTTGCAATCAAAACAGCAATTGTCAGCAAGTTAGCGGGGCCCCCAAAGGGAATAAATGACCGACTCATGACGGTCAAGATCCCTCTGTTTTATAGAAGAAAACATGCCACCATCATTAGCGCGTATGCACCAACTATGACAAACCAGGATGACGTCAAGGATAAGTTTTACGAAGAACTACATGCAGTCATTGCATCAGTTCCTAAAGCAGATAAGCTCATCATTCTTGGTGACTTTAATGCAAGAGTAGGCTCAAATAACATCTCCTGGAATGGCACTATTGGAAGGTACGGCGTGGGTCGATGTAACAGCAATGGACTTCTTCTCCTCCAGACTTGCGCAGAACATGACCTCCTTGTCACCAACACCATTTTTCGACCTCCTACCCGCAACAGGACCTCCTGGATGCACCCTCGCTCAAAGCATTGGCACTTAATTGACTGTGTAATTGTTAGGAAGAAGGACAGGCAAGATGTCCGGGTGACCAAGTCCATGTGTGGTGCCGAATGTTGGACTGATCATCGCCTCATTGTATCTAAACTTAAAATTCGTATCCAACCAGCCAGGCGCCCTCAGGGGAAGAAAACTCAAAAGAGGCTGGATGTCACCAAACTAAAGAAGACAAAAATCAAACAGTCATTTACTGACACCTTAGAAGACCGTCTCAAATCTATCTCGCTAGACGGCCAAAGTGTGGAAACAAATTGGGCAGCCTATGTGAGCAGATCTACAACACTGCTACAGAGGTCCTGGGTCCTTCCATCAAGAAACAAAATGACTGGTTTGATGAGAACTCAGATGATATAAAGCAGATTTTGGCTGAGAAACACCATCTCCATAAAGCATATTTAAATGATCCAAAATCTACATCCAAGAAAGACGCTTTCAACAACATGCGTAGAATCGTCCAACATAAACTACGCCAGATGCGGGATTCATGGCTGAGTAATAAAGCAGATGAGCTCCAAGGCTTTGCTGACAGCCATGACTTGAAACATTTTTACCTTGCACTCAAAGCGGTCTATGGTCCAACATCATCAGGATCATTTCCCCTCCTTAATGCAGATGGAAAAAACACTAATTACAGACAAGGAAAAAATTCTCCAACGCTGGGCTGAACATTTTAATAATATTCTGAACCAGCCATCGTCTATTAACGACGAAGCCATCATCCGCCTGCCCCAAATTCCTATAAATGAAGCATTAGATGATGTACCAACTCTGGAGGAAACTAAAAAAGCGATTCCTCAACTGTCTAGTGGAAAGGCCCCCGGCTCCGATTCAATTCCTGTTGAGGTTTATAAAGATGGCGGTGCAGTTCTGATAGAGAAACTTCATATGATCTTCCAGCACATGTGGCAGAGTGAAACCATCCCACACGATCTCAAAGATGCGTCAATTATACATCTATATAAACGCAAAGGTAATCGCCAAGACTGTAACAATCATCGAGGCATCTCTCTTTTATCAATCGCTGGGAAGATATTCGCCAGAATCCTTTTGAATCGCCTTACGGCTCATCTTGACAAAGGTCTTTTACCTGAAAGTCAGTGTGGATTTCGGAAAGAACGTGGAACCACAGATATGGTGTTCGCTGCAAGACAGCTACAAGAAAAATGCCAAGAACAGCATTGTGACCTGTACACAGCTTTCATCGACTTGACAAAGGCGTTCGACACGGTCAGTAGAGAGGATCTATGGAAGATCATGGCAAAATACGGCTGCCCAAAAAAATGTATCACAATAGTGCAGCAACTGCATGATGGAATGCAGGCTAGAGTTCAGGAAAACGGTGAGCTATTAGAGCCTTTCCCCGTCTCAAATGGAGTTAAACAAGGGTGCGTACTTGCACCGACTCAGTATCATGTTTTCTGCTATGCTGACTGATGCTTTTAGAAACGGGGACACAGGAATCGACATTAGTTATCGTATTGATGGAAAATTGTTTAACCTTAGGAGGCTTCAAGCAAAAACCAAGGTCACATCACACACCATCAGAGATCTTCTGTTTGCTGATGATTGTGCCCTCAATGCTGGCTCAGAGGCTGATCTGCAGCATACTGTGGATAGATTCTCCGAAGCCTGCGCCAACTTTAGGCTTACCATCAACACGAAGAAAACAGAAATCATGTACCAACCAGCTCCTGGCACAGTTTATACTGAGCCAATCATCAAGGTTAATGGTGAGAAACTGAATGTTGTGAACAGATTCACATACCTTGGTAGCACACTATCCCAGAACATTGTCATTGATGATGAGGTGAACACCAGGATCTCCAAAGCCAGCAGCACATTTGGTAGACTATACACCAACGTTTGGCATCGAAGTGGCATTAGTCTACAGACAAAGCTGAAGGTGTACAGAGCTGCAGTGCTTCCAGTGCTGCTATATGCATGTGAAACATGGACTGTATACAGGCACCATGTAATGAAGCTAAACCACTTCCATACAGTCTGTCTCAGGAAGGTAATGAGCATCAAATGGCAAGACAAGATCCCGGATACCTACGTTCTTGACAGAGCTGGTATCCCTAGTATTGATACTATTCTGATGCAGTCACAGATTCGCTGGGCAGGTCATGTAGTCCGCATGCCAGACCATCGACTGCCACAGATACTCTTTTATGGTGAGATGCAGAAGAGTAAACGCTCCCATGGTGGCCAAAAGAAGCGCTTCAAAGACACGTTAAAGACGTCATTGAAAACCTTTGACATAAACCCAGACACATGGGAAGCTGCTGCGCAAGACCGAACTGCTTGGCGCACATCTCTTTGTAAAGGTGCAGCGGTATGTGAATCATCCAGAAGAGCAGCAGCGGAACAGCGGAGACAAGCTAGAAAAGACCGTGTAATAAAACCTTCACATGAAGCAAACATTCCCTGCCCACACTGTCCGAGATCTTTCCAGGCCCGCATCGGGCTCATTAGTTACCTTCGTACCCATAGACTAACCTAACATATTCCTAAATAATTGGATGAACAGAGTGGTCTTCATCACCCGTGATGGACGAACAACAGTTGGTGTGTACTCTCTTAACAAAAGTAGGACCTGATGACTACTTGTGAATGTTAAGGACTCATAAAGGACGCAACACTGACCAACACACGTAAATAAAGTTTATGTAAATTTTATTTATCATAAAGAACTTCACAACAGCAATATTTTTGAATATCAGAATCAAATACAAATAAACATAAGTTAATGAATTAATTAAAGAGTTAGACTCACAGGTGTAACTCCCTCTCCCTCTGTTGAGACAAGATCCCGTTAGACGAAAGTTATTAACCCCAAAGAGTCAAAAATTTATACGCTATGGTCTAGTATTTCCCTCTACAGTAAAGAACAGAGTTATACGTTAATCTCTTCTGGAAAAGGGACAGCATTAGCAAAACTTGCATAAAAAATACACTAAGGGAGTACATGGATTCTACAAGATATATATATATGAGAATTATTCGTTCATTCTTCCTCTTTTCTCAGACGACAGTGGCCACGAGCATTCTTTCTTACCTAGATACTTATGTTGTATCTTCTGGAACAATCTTTAGGACACACACACACAGCAAATCCAGTGTTATATTTTGGCACAGGGAACCCCAGCTCCTCAAAGACAGGTTAATTTCAATTCTCCGGGGAGCGTTTCCTTTGTTAGGTTTTATTAGGATTAACTGTTTATGTCACGTTAAATTTGTCCAGGTAAGAAATTTAACAGCGCTCACAGTGTCAATAGCTTGAGGTTTCCAGTACATAGGAAATGTCAGGTTGGTAACTTCTCTCCGTATAAAATTCTTGGTCACATCACAACTGGTCAAACCGTTGGGAAAATGTTAATGCTTGTTAAGTCACCGCAACGGGCTGACTGTAAATGAAATTTGCAAAGAAATCTCGATCTATATGCCCAGTTACAAAGTCACACTTAATGTTCTTTGGGTGGTATTCTGTCTCTTCTGGGTGTAAACACAACCTCAGACAATTTTTACCTTGAAGAAACCCAGATACTAATTAAATTGTTCTTTGGTATGGTTACTCTCAGATTTACACGGAAGGCGCTGGTAAGGTTTAGGGTTTGGCCCAATACTGTGTAAAGGAGAAAAAAATACAAATACTTAACCATAATATAGTATTCACAATCCTATCCTTAACCCGCGTAAAATAGAATATATCTATCCACTTCGGTTATTTAACTTAAAGTGAAACTACAAGCTTAGAGCTTGCCTCATTGTTTAAAAACTCCCGTGAAATAAATTCTAGTCATTTTAAAAAATCAATCATCATGAATTAGAAATAAATACATATTTCGTCAATACTCATGATGAACATTGCCTTTATTAGTTGGTTTAAATATTCTCTGACTGGTTACTAGCAGTTAATTAAATTTATTTTATAGCTGGAATAGTTTAGCTAGAAAAGATTATTATTCTGCTAGCCAATGTAACACAGTAAAACCTAGAGAAATATTAATGACGATTTATCTAGTAAATCACTCTTCTCGGAAAATCTAGTGAAATAAAATCGACGATTTTACCACTTAAATCACTCCAAACTACTAGTATAGTATTTGCCTCAAACACAGAAATACTAAGACTATCTCCAATCGAAAACTAAGAACTCTACTTAATACAAGTGATTCTGGAATCGTAGCTAGATATCTTCTGAATCTATGGCAACTCTCTGACTCTGCACGGGCAACAACAGATTGAAATACCATCTACTCAACAAGATAAAGATAGGAACTACCGATGAGTGAAACTGCGCCACTGATAAAATGACTGCTGAACATTTGTTTCAAAGATGCCCAATAAATGAGGAACAGAGAAAGCATAGATGATCATCACCAGTGCCATTCTAGGACAAACTACAGAGATTCATATAGCCTCAACTCGCCCACTGCTTTCTTTTAAAATATTCAAGTAGGCATCTGAGAGTGTACGAAGAAGAAGGAGAAGAAGAAAGATGCAAAGCCTCCAGGCCACATACACAATGATGCATATTACCAGCTCAGCAGAAGGGAACAGGTAGTAATTTTTAGACTCCGCACTGACCACCACAGACTGTGATATCATCTATTCGACAAACTAAAGATAGGAACTGGGACAAAATTCATCCGTCCTGTTTTCCTTCTCCTCTCCGGCAGGTTACTCGACCATTCCTTCTACACGTCCATTCTTTTATTACTTGTTGTTTACGCTTTCATCGTTCAAGGTTATCTTGTCCTACTTCGTCACTCACTATACGGTACCTGACTGCTTGACCTGTTTTGCTGCCACGTCACTGTGTTCGCTAGACTAATCGCTAACCAGACGGATTAAAAGTACATTTAGCGACGTTCTTATTGTTAACACCAGACGCACTATTGGGAGTTAACAGGGTAATCTTTTATACCGCAGACGGCAAGTGGAAATAACAGACGGATTCAATACGCTGTAACTTCATCTGTCTGAGGGATTACTGCGTCTTAAACTAGTTGCAGTAAATTGCGGCCATTTTTTGCATCTGTAGCGACAGCTTATTATGAGTGTAGTAGTCAGTAGTAGTTACTGAAAGAACAGAAGAAGTATTCTGTCTGAAAGAATAAAGTCCCAGTGTCAGAGGAGAGCACTGGTATCACAGGATAGTCACAGCTGTGAAGGTATTTGCTTCAGATAGTATTCAGATTAAAAATCAGATCTTAAGATACCACCTTCGCTATGTAACTAACCTATGATAAGTAACAAATTCAGTAAAATTCAAACTGCAACAATATAAAATTGATAAGTCAGATGAACACAATTACTGAGTCATTTATTATGTACCTCTATCTTTTGGTATCTTCTTATGCAATTTTGAATGATGGAAAATGATGAAAGTGAATGAAATAAAAAATTTTATTTCACACTTATATAAAAGTTAAGTTGTAAGTATTAATTAGACAAAAGTCCTTGTTGAAATCTTCAAATCATTAAAATGCTCTTTCAATTTCATTTAGAACTAATTTCACTTGTCTTGAATCTTGACATAGAACAGTTTATCATCACTACACTTCTATTCTTTATTAATAAAGAAAACATATGACATGCAGAGTTCTTCATGAAGGACAGCTTACAGAACCGTTTGGGATAAGAACGGGAGTGCGACAGGGATGCCTCTTGTCTCCATTTCTTTTCTTACTAGCAATAAACTGGGTTATGAGAACATCGACAACACACAACAGAAATGGAATCCAGTGGACTCTGACTAAGCAGTTGGATGATCTGGATTTTGCTGATGACTTGGCTCTTCTGTCCCATAACCATAATCAGATGCAGGACAAATTGAAAACACTCGATGAGAGGTCACAGCAATTGGGTCTGAAAATACACAGGGAAAAGACAAAAATAATGAGAATAAATGCAGGTAATGATAATAGGGTTGAACTTGAAGAAACACCAATACAAGATGTAGAATCGTACACATATCTTGGCAGCAATATAGACAAAGTTAGAGGGACAGACAGGGATATCAAAATAAGAATACGAAAAGCAAGAGGAGCTTTCATTGCATTGGGAAATATACTACTCGTCAAAAGTCAAGGGCCACCCTATTATTTTCAATACACTTTTATATAAGCGCATAGAATGATTAAATGAAGGAAGTTTTTAGTAAAAATCGGTGCAATATCTTCCTCTGACAGTCCTCTATGCACGTTAAGCATAAAAACAACTCACCGACAACCATGGTGATCACGTGCAATTTGGTTTGCTGACCATAAATTGACATTTTTAATCTGTTTTTTTCAAACTTCTGTAGAACCAAACAGGTGAAGTAATCGTGCTGATTGACATTCCACGTGCAATGGCGACTTTTCGTGAACAGAGTTCACTCTTAATTTGTTTTACAATCAGCAGACTTAGGGTAGTTTCATCACTTGCAAAAAACCATGCCACCGAGAAGAAGACTTGACACATTACAAAGAATGAGGGCTATAGCGTGGGTTGAAAGTGGTTTATCTGTCCGTGAGGTTGCTGGACGGCTTGCCGTGTCACACTCTACTATCCAAAGAATTTTGGAGAGATTTTAGGCCACAGGAAGTGCGGAGGATCGCCACCGACCAAGTCGCCCTAGATGCACCAATAGACATAATGACCGGTACCTCTTGTTGTCAGCCCTGCACCATCGAACATTGACTTGTTCCACTCTAAGATGTCAGCTGAGACAAACTGTAAACGTTAATGTCAGTCAAAGCACCACTGGCAGACTTTTACATTAATTTGGACTGGCTGCTCGACGTCCTGCAGTCAGAATCCCTCTTACTCCTGCTCATCGCAGAGCCCGTGTTGCTTGGTGTCGCGAGCACATCCGATGGACAAGGCAACAATGGAGTCAAGTTCTCTTCACTGATAAATCTCGCTTCACTGTGTCATTCAATGATGGCAGGATTTGAGTTTGGAGACGACCAGGAGAGCGATTTACTGATGACACAATTCGAGAGGTGGATCGTTATGGTAGGGGTTCTGTCATGGTTTGGGGAGGCTTCTACAGACACGGCAGGACCCCACTCTACATCATCCACGGCAACTTGACCGGCCCAAGATACCAGATCGAAATTTTGAGACCAATTGTTCAGCCTGCTCTGGAGGCCATAGGTGGTAATGCCATCCTCCAAGATGATAACGCTCGACCCCATCGAGCTCGTGTGGTGAATGAGTTTATTCAGCAACATGGGATCATCAGGATGGCGTGGCTAGCTCATTCACCTGACCTTTCTCCGATTGAGCACCTCTGGGATGTCCTTGGTCGAAGATTGTCAACAAATCACCCCCTGCCAATTCATGTTGCACAGCTGACTGCACTTCTGCTTCAGGAATGGCAAGCTTTCCTCAGGATACACTTCGGACCCTTGTGGACTCGATGCGTCTACGCTGTCTTGAAAGTCTTGCTGCAAACGGTGGTCATACCCGATTTTGAAATGTCTATTTGTTCAATATCTATTGTGTGACTTTTGAAAAGGTGGGTGACACACTTCACAGCTTCATTGCGTTTGAATGTGTGTTTCCATTTCTTTACGTGACATGTCAATTTGGTATTCAATAAATGCCGTTTTGACTGATTTCAATTTACGTTTATTTCAGATTTGTTTTATGGTTTCAACCAAGGTTTTTCTAAATGGCCCTTGACTTTTGACGAGTAGTATATATGGAGATCAAGAGAAATCAGATCCAACACGAAAATAAGAATCTTCAACTCAAATGTGAAGTCAGTCCTATTGTATGGCTCTGAGACATGGAGAACAACAAAGACAACAAGAAAAAAGCTACAGACTTTCATAAATGGGTGCTTGCGTAGAATAGAAGGATTAAAATGGTATGACAAGGTTACCAACGTGGAACTGATGACAAGAACCAGCCAAGTGCCAGTGGAACAAGGGTTGAGAAGAAGACGATGGCGATGGATAGAACACACACTGAGGAAACCTGTGGATAGCATTACAAGGCAGTCCTTGTTCTGGAACCCCCAGGGCAAGAAAGGCAGAGGTAGACCAAGAAGCACACGGAGAAAGAGCTGGAAACAGAGGTGAAAATGATGAGGAGAACGTGGAAAGAACTTGAGATGATGCACGTGACATGAGGACTTGGCATGTGTTTGTTGAAGGCCTATGCTCCTTTGGTAGTGGAGGGTTATGAATGAATGAATGACACTTCTATTGTCTTTTGAAATTTTCTTTTGACTGCTCAAAGTGATTGTAGCATATTCACATATAGTTTACTCAGCTTCAATGTTCTGGTACAGCACTTCTGGTCTACACTAGTAGTATTTGCAGCAGTTGGTTATTGACCCTGCACCTTGATAACCCACACCTGCAGGAGACAGTGCATGAACAGAATCACACCGAAGTGCTCCTTATTGTCGAAGTGAGTCACGGGTGGATTTCAGTTCGAGATCCTGCTGTTCCAAACCAGAACAGTAACCATCTTAGGATGGTTCAGAAGTTCAAACAGGACTGAGGAATTGGTGATGATTTGAACTGCCCGGCATACAGACAAAGAAATACGTTTTCCAGGCACGCTGCTGTCTCTACCTCGAGCAGTCCGTCTATCTTCTGATTTTTATTTGCGCTCTGTACGATTTGAAAGAACCACCACTGGCTTTTATAGGTTGAGCGCAGACGTATGAGAGCGTACGGTACAAACTTCAGTCTTAATGTTTGCTTTCCTCGCTGATGTGGGGAATCTGTGCTTAGCTTGTTCCATAAAACGTGCTCGTTCTGTTAAACCAGATTATGGATCACATTTATCCCTGTTTCCTTTTATATGTACGATCGTTAGCTTCATTTTTGTATATGGTTGTCCGTAATTGGTTTTGTCTTTAATTTAATATTAATTTCGGAAGTCGATTGACACATCAGTTGTCATCATGCTGGCACCTTGACTTTCAATTATCTCAAAAACGAAATAATGTAGCAACTTTTCCATTGACATGCTTATAGTTAGTCCTCTTCTTCAACTACGAGACTAATATCATATATTTCCGTCCACCCATTCTCTTTTAATCCATCTACGTCTACGTACTTCTATGCACAATCTCTACCTTTTGTTTATACGCTATTGAAAAACCGGCTCGTCGCAAGCGAGCGTTCGTGGTTTCTGATTGACTGCTATCTTCGTCTTCCAAGAAAAAACCTTGCTTGCGTTTACGTCACACGACAGCATCACGACTGTGTTTTACCTAGCTCGATATCGTGGCAAGTTGAAATATGTATATTTTATATTTTGTATCTGACATACATAAATGGCTTTTGTATGTACAGTTGCATATGACGCTGACAGCCTCATCACTTAAAATGTCGTGTCTCATGAACCACCACTGAAAGAGCTGGTGACTGCTTCGCGTGGGTCTACTCACAAGGAAACAATAACAGAGGTGACTCCAGGCTCCATAGAGAGTAGAGAGTGTATGATGATATCAATGCTGTATATATGTATTATCCTAACAATTTAGTATGTTTTATGCGTATATTTATATATATATTTCAATTGTTGCCTTCCATTGTCCAAAAGCATTTTCATCCAACACTGGGACTAAAATACATGTTCTGGGAGGGTAAATATTCTGAGCAAGATGAAGTTGTGGATGGAAGCGGAGGTCACCTGATGGTCATATCAGAAGACTCAATATTTAAAAAAAAAACATTTGTTACCTCTTAATTTATGGTACAAGTTTCCAGCAGTCGAAGCTAGACGCCTACATCAGTCGGGATTTGAAGAAGCGTGTCTGGCCAAATTAAATAATTACCCCGGCCTTGTTGCAAGGGACGTGCTACTGCCAGCATATTTGACTATTGAAAAGCAGGAACCAATCCAAAGCATCTGTGGGAACCAACAGCGATTGAAGCAGACGTCAACTGCCCCCCCCCCCCCCCTCCCCCCCCCCCCCCCCGTCAGTTTAGTATCATGCAGGCACAGCCAATGGACACTTCCAATTACATTATCTAACCCACCAAATTTTAATATCACCCAATGATGTCAAGTATCACCGCTTCATTTTTATAAACAACTTTATTTTAGTTCTGTTAACTCATGATTGATTATTAAACTTGTTATATGCAAATATAAATCTGTAGTCGATTTAATCATTATTGAGTGAATTTGCACCCGTATGACTCTGGTTTTTTTTTTTTAAATATATAACAATGCAGAGTTAGTCAATTAATAGTTGCTGAATCACCTTCTGCTGGAGGCTCAGAAAATACAAGTTAATACCTTTCTTCGCAGAAGGGGCGTGAGAATAATAAGTTCATGACAGCTTAGATAATCCCAGTAGTTATGCCTGCTTTTCTTTAAAATCTTGTGAGGCTCCATGAAGTAGAAGCATCATTCTTCTATTTATATATCTGCCAAGAGTAATCTTGAGCAAAAGCTGATACCTTTGAATACCCTTATATTTATACTGTAATTTTGGCCATTGTTGGACCACTACTGCAGATCAGCGGAGACAATCCCGTCACATGAACTACCGATGAGTATAAATGTGGCACTGATAAAATGACTGTTGAACATCTACTTCAAAGATGCCCAACATCTGAGGAACAGAGAAAGCGTATATGGTCGTCACCAGTACCATTCCTGGAAAAACTATATGGAGATATAAATAGCCTGAAGCTGACCACTGCTTTCTTTGAAAATATTCAGGTAGACGTTTGAGAGTGTAGGAAGAAGAAAAAAAAAGTAAAACTGCATTCGTATTCGACTAATTTATATGAAACAAACGTTAAAAAACTGTGATGTTATTACATAAAATGATGTTTTACTTAACATTACTGTACAGCTGAACGTCAGATCCGCCCTGTTCAACAGATGACTTCATAGCGGGCTGTTATTTTTGCTCTCTCTTGTAACGCCAGATGTGTGGGTGTGTGTGCGTGCGTGCGCGCGCGTGTGTGTATGTGTGTATGTATATATATGTGTGTGTGTGTGTGTGTGTGTGTGTGTGTGTTCGTTTTAGATTTTATTTTATATTTTCACTGGAAATTAAATAATTTAATTAAAACTTTGTCCAACGGCAGTAGTTGCTCCATCTTTTGTCATTTGTTTCATGTATAACCAACAAAATACCAGTGAGGATATAGAAATGTAAAATAGGGATAAATTCTCAACCACCTTGTAGATTATGCATTATATTTTGGACTCGTTATCTATTCCAAATAAATATAGATATCGTTTTATTTTAAAGTAACATTTAAACAACATGGTTTTTCATGCTCCTTCAATAATTGTAATCATTTTCCGGCTATGCATTGGCCACAACAGATTGAGATACTATCTCTACAGCAAGTTCAGGATTGATGCAACAGATCTCTGCAACGATGGCACCAGTCCCATAACAGCCGAGCGTCTGCTACAGTCGTGCCCAACAAACAGCAATGAACGAAGTAGCATATGGCAACAACCTATTTCTCTCCATGAAAAATTGTTTGGAGATTCAGGAACCTTGAGCTAAATGCTGCATTTGTTAGAGTAATTAATGTGGAAGTCTGACGGAGAAAGAAGAAGAAGAGATAAATGTAATGCGACTTGGAGTACCAAACATTTCGTACTCTTTCACAAACGCTAATTTAACTAAATACTTCTCTGATCTATTTTCACACCATATGTATTCAGATTGATTCCTTATTAGTTTTATAACTAATTTTCAGTAGCTGTAAAAATAACTAATAATTTTAGTATCAATATAACTATTATTTTAAACTCTTATATATATACGTACATGTGGTATTAACAATTGATGTCTGCTCAGTTACAGATGATACGAAAATAGTGTGTAAGTGAAGTACTGACAACTAATGTTGTCCTCAGCCACAGATGACACAGAATTAGTGTATACAAGAAGTATAATAGCTAATGTGACTGTTGAGGCTGCTTCATGGTACGATTTCTATCAGGGCAACTTATTATTAGTTCCAGGTTTTGTCACACCATGTCGTACCTCAACTGAACGCAAGAAATACATGAAAGCGGTCGCTGTGAGATGAGTATCGAGGTATGATGTAGACAGATTGATATGTGACATCATAGCGTCAAGATGTGTGTCAAAAATGGCTTGTGTATCAGCCAGTATATTTGTGTATTCAATAAATATTTCTGAGGATAAAAGGGGTAAGCTATATGCTTAAATGAAAGGCATGAGAAAATGCCAGGATTATAAGTAAATGTGATACGGGACTATAACTCCCAAGACATAGAAGTACGTTGAACTAGAATTATATGAACAGTGTTATACCGGGAGGTCTCATTCCCCGAAGTTTATGGAGTGGAAATTATGATGTATGAATATTAAAGATACCGGGACGCTCAAATCCCCCGATGTTGTTGGAAATATAATTGAACAGTTGTTATTCCGGGAGGTATCATTCCCCGAAGATATAAGAATAAAATTAGTAGAATTGTTATACCAGGAAGCGACATACCCCGAAGCTTATGGATTGATGAGGATTTGATTTGTGGATAATTGAAATACTGGGACGCTAAATACCCCGCTGGAAATAGTGATTACTAAATGAGATTATCAAGGTATGTGGAAGGGAGAAGTCGAGTGACATGTTTAGAAAGTCGAATCAGATTTAAGCAAGACTGTAAAACAGAGAGGGAGCATACATGCCATGTTCGTAATTGTGACCTTGTTAGTGTGTACTTACTCGTTATTAAACTGTTGCCAAATCGTCCAAGCCCAGTAGTTTATTCAATCTCTCAAGGTTAATTTACACCGTTATTAACTTCATGCAGTACTTGAGATGTTGATATGGAAAGGTGTATACAAGACGGGTGGTTGCCAGAATATTCAACAATATAAATCAAAGCAAGATGAATGAATTCTCACTTCTTCAATAACACAAATAGACCCAAGACAACAAAAGAATTCGGGCAATTCCTCCATCCCTTAACAGGTGAGGAATAACTGGGGGCTCGGTCCTGTCTAATAACTGGGAGCTGTCGTCCTATAACTGAAATAACTGGTTACGTCCTGTCAAAGAATTGGAAGCCGTCCGATAACTGGCAGGTTGGTTTACTTGGGACATCAAGAAACGAATTTTCTTCATATTACGAATCTGAAATCAACTGAAGCTGGACTACTGCACTGAACTTTTACGCAGGACTTTTGTCATTTGAAAAACTATACGAGTATAAAGTGTTGATAAAAACTATACATTCACTGAATTTCACAATGGAGGATGACATGTAACGGCTGCTCCTTGTAGAGGTATCAAAAATCGTTGACCTGACCTTGAGGACTGTCAAGATTCAACGCTGCAACACCAAATTGATTCGGTTCGACCTTTACAACTCTACATTCAAGATTTTAAATACTGGCAAAGCACGCAAATTTCGATGTTGAACGATAAAGGACAATCTGGCAAATTTTACTCAATGACGTCATCAAAGCCGGAAAACTTGCAAACGACCGTTCGCTGAAATGGGAGTAAAGAGATGGTTTCGTCCATTTATGAATTCCTGAAGTCGAGGTGTGGCACAAACACACTGATTCCGTATCTGGAGAGGTTCTGAAATACAAGAAAGATAAGTAGAGTTATGAATTATCTAATGCGTGACAGTATTTGACCATTTCGGAGACGTTTGCTAGTTAACATCTAGTCCTACTTGTTATTTCATCTGCATGTCTATTTGTATAAAGTAAATGCTCGCTATTTGTAAATTTTCTTCGGAAATTTTGAAATGACGATGTCCTATTAGGTTATTGTTTGTTGGTTGTCCAGTCAAAGAAAATAGCAGTGGAATTTTAGTCTTTGACTGCATAACAGACATCAGTATTTGTTTAGATTGTTCCGTCCAGTCTACGTTATATTTTTTCATTCACTAATTTACATATTGGGTCACGTGTATGTACAGCTGTTTTCTATCACTCTTGTCTCATTGTGAAATTTGACGATTTATTGTAATTGTGCGTTCTTCAGTGTCTTGTCTATTGTACATGGGATTATACCAAGTTGTTGTTACTTGTCAACATGTCTTTGTTTATTTTATTTCCTTTATATTTTTCGAGTAATGTGCTATAATTCGACATGTCACTTTATTATCATCATCATTGACTTGTACCATTCTTTTTCACTGTGCTCGTCTTTCATTCTTGGTATGTTCATTCCTTCATAAGGTATAAATTCAGTCAACAACATAAATTATTGTAATTAATTAATTGAGATTAAGAGGAGTTTTGACACTTGGTGATTCGAATTAGAACACAAGATGTCGTCACTATCAGAATTTATTGAGATGGGTTTGCGTTTAGGCAAATCTGGACTTGAGTTGGAATCATATGCTGACAAAAATTATCATGACTCTTTGGAACGTATGGAACGGAAGGAGCAACGAGATTTAAAAAAGCAGGAGCTTGATCAAGCAAGAGAATTAGAAGAGAAGAAATTGGTTCACGAAAGGGAACTTGAAGAGAAGAAATTAGTTCAACTAGAAGCAGCTAGAAAAGAACAAGAATTGGTTCGAAGAGATCAAGAAGCATCTAGAGAACTAGAACGGCAGAAAATGGAACTACGTAGGTTGGAACTTCTTCAGTTTGATCAGGCACACAGAAATGCTATAGAACTTCAGTCATTGAATTTACAGGCTGATAAAGAAAAAGAGATTAAGATTACAAAGATTAATGCCCAACATACTGGTGCTAATCCACAAGGTTCTCAGGGTAATAATTTTAATTATCCAAAAATTAAATTACCAAATTTTGATGATAAACGGGACTGTATGGACTCGTTTATTATGAGATTTAAAATGAGGGCTATAGATTTGAAGATCCCAAAAGATAGGTGGCCTATTATCTTTTCAGACTACCTCACAGGAGAAGCAATGCGTTGTTTCATGTCAATTGATGAAACAAGTAGATCTGATTTTGATATTGTTGCCAATACATTGATGACAAAATTTCAACTCACTGAGGAGGGTTTTCGATCCAGATTTCACTCTGCAGTTCCGTCCAAGAATGCAGATTTTGGAGAGTTCATCTCTTCTATTAAATTGTACTTGGGTTGGTGGATAGATTTATCGGGTATGAATAAATCTTTTGATGAATTATTTGACCTAATGCTCAGGGATAAAGTTTTATCTACCTGTGGCGCAGATTTTGTTAGTTTTTTGCAGGAGAGAAAGCCAAAATCTATCAATGAATGTCAAGAATTGGGGAGAAACTACATGTCTGCACATCCAAACAAGGAAATGCGTAAGGTTTCCTTTGATAATGCATTACCTGTATGTGTTTCGTACCACGACGGAGGAGTAGGTGACCACCGTTCTCGCCCAAGGAGTACAGAGGGCAGATATAGGAGTGATTATCGATCTTCCTTTCGAGGACGGTACAATTTTCCTCGTCGTCAGTCACCATCTCACTTCGGTGGGTATAGATATTCTAATTACTCTAACCAAGGTCGTGGACAACACTACGGTAATAGCAGTGATGATATGCATCACAGATATGATAGAAGAACTTCGGGTGAACGCTCCAATGGAAATGGTAGGTGTCATTTAAGTGAAGTAAACAATAAGCACGGTAAACAATGCAATCACAAACTTGATCACAAAAATGATTGTAAACTGGCAAAAGGGAAAGCAGACCATGCTATCGTCTGTACCCCACTTTGTGGTCACGATAGCCATGTTGAACAGGCTAATTCATGCATTGTACGCTCAAGCAAAGATAACAATTGCACTGAGTGCAATACATTTTATGAGACAGGTGCTAAAACTAGACTTTTATGTGGCCATATTTTACCAGCGATGTCTGTCTGCGATTTTATTGGTCGCCTTACATTACACAAAGGTTTTACAGGTGACAGACCAGCCACCATTCTTCGTGACACGGGATGTACGATTGTTGGGATACGGAAATCGTTGCTTGATAAATCATCATTTACAAGAAAGTCACTGAAATGCGTTACTTTTGGGGGTAACATTGAATGGTTTCCCATGGCAAAGGCGGAGATCGACACACCTTTTTATTCAGGGACTGTACTCGTGTGTGGCTTGGAAATCCTGTAAGTGACGTGATACTAGGTAACATTCCAGGGGTAAAAGACTGTTCACCTGAGGAAATTGCAGAATGGGTAAGCAAGCACCCATTGATGGCGAATGCGGTCACTACAAGAGCTCAGCATGAAGCAAGCATTTTGACCGATGCATCTCCATCTGTCATGGAGGATACGCCACTGAGAAATGCTCAAAACATTCCTCCGACTATCTTTACACAAAAACAAAATGAGGATGAATCTTTAAAGAAATTGTTCACTTTGGCTGAAACAAAACAAATTAAAATTACTAAAAGCTCATCCTATTGGTTTTGATTTTCGCAACAAGGTTTTGATCAGATGTTTTAAAAAGGGAGATGATCATGTAAAGAAACAGATTGTGGTACCAAAAAGTTTTAGACCTTTAGTTTTAAATACAGGTCATGACGTACCTATGTCAGGACACTTGGGTCGTAATCGGACTTTGTTTAGAATTACTACAAATTTTTATTGGCCTGGTATCAACACGGATGTAAAAAGTTATTGTAGATCTTGTCATATTTGTCAAAAAGTCGCACGCAGGGGTAAGAATCAGACGGCACCCTTGCAAGTCACAGATGTACCTGTTCGCGCATTTAAGAAACTAGCTATAGACATCATCGGTCCATTGTCTGTAATGTCGGATCGAGGTTTTCAATATATTTTAACGTGCATCGATTTGTGCACTAGATGGCCTGAGGCCATACCGTTAAAAAACATTAATACCATATCAGTTGCGGAAGCTTTGAACTTGATTTTTACAAGGATAGGTTTTCCTGAGGAAATACTGTCGGATATAGGGACACAATTTAAGTCGGAACTTATGAGCGCGATAGAAAGCTTATATTCCATAAAAAATTCATTCACAAGTCCTTATAGACCAAGTGCAAATGGGGTTTGTGAAAGATTTAACGGCTCTCTTAAGTTAATGCTTGGGAAGGTTACTGATGCACACCCTCGGGATTGGGATAAGATTCTCCCATCGGTTCTCTTTGCTTACAGAGAGATCTCTCAGGAGAGTACTGGGTTCTGTCCATTTGAACTCGTATATGGCGCGAATCCGAGAGGCCCGTTGTATCTATTGAAGGATCTAATCCTTGGTACTTCTCAGGATGACGCAACTCGCAGTAGTTACGAGTTCGTTGTTGATTTACGACAAAGGTTAGTGGATGCATGTCAGATCGCATCACAGAGTATTCAAACGTCAACTCAAAGATCGAGGTTGCTACATAACCAATCTCGTACCCTAAGATCATTTATTCCAGGGGATGAAGTCTTACTGCTCTTACCTATTAAGGAAAATAAGTTGTTAATTTCATGGCAGGGGCCATACAATGTAGTGAAAAAGATCACAGATGTTGATTACTCAATTGAGATTAAAGGGAAAATTAAAACGTATATCTAAATATGTTGAAATTATACACGCCAAGACCATCTGAATTGGTCGATGTCTTGGATGAGGTTCATCGATCCTCATGCGCTGTTGTTCAGTCTGAAGATATTACATCTGATATTCCCTTGGAATTTACTTTACCTTCTATTTCTGCTCATGAAACGTGGCAGGATGTTTCTATTTCTTCATCACTTTCGCATTCTGAACAAACTTAGATCCGTGATGTTTTACGTTCTTTCTCTGACGTATTTTCAGAACATCCATGTCATACTGACTTAATATCTCACGAGATTGTGATCACTGATTCGACTCCGATTAAAATCAGACCATATCCTATTCCTCTTCACTACAGAGATAGGGTAGATAAAGAAATCTCAGATATGCTTAAAATGGGTATCATTTCACACTCGTCATCTTCATATTCTTCTCCAATGGTATTGGTGAAGAAACCAGATGGATCTTTACGCATCTGTATTGATTTTCGTAAACTAAATCAAGTTACAGTCACAGATGCTGAGCCAATTCCAATTTTGGAAGATCTTCTTCCACAGCTGGCTAACGCTACATTATTTACTAAACTAGATTTGGCAAAAGGATACTGGCAAATTCCGTTGTCCGAAAATTCTAGACATTTGACAGCATTTTCCACACCAAGAGGTTTATTGGAATGGAACTATATGTGTTTCGGGTTGGTGAATGCACCTGCGACATTTGTTCGCATGATGCGCCGTTTGGTTGGCGATAGACCCGATATCATCACATATACAGATGACATTTGTTTATTCCATAACACATGGGAAGAACATATTGTAGGTTTCATTTCTTTGCTAGAACAGCTTAGAAAGCATCATTTGACAGTTAGACCTTCGAAAGTACAGATAGGTTTTCAGGAAATATCTTTCCTGGGTCATAAAATCGGTAATCATCGGCTTTATCCTTCGGATAGTCTGGTGAATAAAATCCTGAACATTCAGATACCGAAAAATAAGAAAGAGGTCCGTAGTCTGTTAGGGCTCATTAACTATTATCATAAATTTATTCCGGACTTTTCATCTATCTCTGGTCCTCTTTCCGATTTGACCCGCAAAGGTGCTCCTCTTAAATTATTGTGGTCAAAGACTTGTCAGTTAGCATTGGATAAGATTAAAATACTATTCGCGAATCATCCTATTTTGATTCTGCCAGATATCCATGAACCCTTCTATATTCGCACAGACGCTTCTCAGATGGAAATCGGTGGCAGTTTGATGCAACTTGTCAACGACGTACTCCATCCGTGCTTCTTTGTGAGCCGGAAGTTGTCTGCAGCAGAGAAGAAATATTCGGCGGGAGAAAGAGAGCTCCTTGCTCTTGTCTGGACTATATCAAAACTTTCTCGCTACTTGCTCGGACGAAAATCTTACGTTGAAGTAGATCATCATCCTTTGACGTCAATGAAACCGAAAGCTTTTAAGAACTCAAGAATCTACAGATGGTTTCTGCTACTGCAACAGTTTTCTTTTGAAATCAAGCATATACGCGGTGAGGACAATTGGTTAGCTGACTTGTTGTCGCGATTTGCAACTCACCAGGACTGATATATTTCACATGGAACTTTGCATCCAGGTTTATGGCTCCAGTTTGTTTGGACATCATATTGTGTCTTCTGGACTTGCTATTTTGTCCGGATATATGGACTCAAATTTTATTGCAATTTTGGTTATTTAATAATTGCTCTTCATAGTTTTATGTATATGTGTCAAATTCCTGATACTTCTCATTAGATTGCTTGTCTGTAAGGTGTATCCGTACGTAAGATTGCTTAAGGTTATACCCTGCAGAAATCTTGCGCGTTTCCTGAAGTAAACGCTCGGGAGCGTGAGGGGTAATGTTGAGGCTGCTTCATGGTGCGATTTTTATCAGGGCAACTTATTATTAGTTCCAGGTTTTGTCACACCATGTCGTACCTCAACTGAACGCAAGAAATACATGAAAGCGGTCGCTGTGAGATGAGTATCGAGGTATGATGTAGACAGATTGATATGTGACATCATAGCGTCAAGATGTGTGTCAAAAATGGCTTGTGTATCAGCCAGTATATTTGTGTATTCAATAAATATTTCTGAGGATAAAAGGGGTAAGCTATATGCTTAAATGAAAGGCATGAGAAAATGCCAGGATTATAAGTAAATGATACGGGACTATAACTCCCAAGACATAGAAGTACGTTGAACTAGAATTATATGAACAGTGTTATACCGGGAGGTCTCATTCCCCGAAGTTTATGGAGTGGAAATTATGATGTATGAATATTAAAGATACCGGGACGCTCAAATCCCCCGATGTTGTTGGAAATATAATTGAACAGTTGTTATTCCGGGAGGTATCATTCCCCGAAGATATAAGAATAAAATTAGTAGAATTGTTATACCAGGAAGCGACATACCCCGAAGCTTATGAATTGATGAGGATTTGATTTGTGGATAATTGAAATACTGGGACGCTAAATACCCCGCTGGAAATAGTGATTACTAAATGAGATTATCAAGGTATGTGGAAGGGAGAAGTCGAGTGACATGTTTAGAAAGTCGAATCAGATTTAAGCAAGACTGTAAAACAGAGAGGGAGCATACATGCCATGTTCGTAATTGTGACCTTGTTAGTGTGTACTTACTCGTTATTAAACTGTTGCCAAATCGTCCAAGCCCAGTAGTTTATTCAATCTCTCAAGGTTAATTTACACCGTTATTAACTTCATGCAGTACTTGAGATGTTGATATGGAAAGGTGTATACAAGACGGGTGGTTGCCAGAATATTCAACAATATAAATCAAAGCAAGATGAATGAATTCTCACTTCTTCAATAACACAAATAGACCCAAGACAACAAAAGAATTCGGGCAATTCCTCCATCCCTTAACAGTTACCCTCAACCAGAAGAACTAACAGCTAATGTTGTCCTGTGACAGAATTGTCTTTTCTGTTTTCCTAGCATTCTTATTTATCGCCGACATTATTGCGCCACGTCTCATTGTACTTAATCATTGTTTACACTCCCTTCCCTCAAGTCTTGTCATGTCGGGACTCCAGCGACCATCTTTTGCTGATTAGGGTATCAATCAGTTTCTTTTGAACCCATAATGACACCCTGAATCTGTGCAGTGAAATGTTGTTACACATTTCCGAGTAGACACTGGTGTGTATGAGTGACCGGATTGGTGAGTAAACAACCTTCGGATGACCACAGTCGATTATCGTATCATTGATAATAGTTCTGTCTGACCAGTTTGTTGATTGTTAGCTAGACTGGGTAAATAACATAATCATTTCCTGGCAAGACTTGAAGGAGAATAATTATCCATCTTGAAAGAGATTACATGTGATAGATTGTGAAGTCGGGAATGTAAACATGATCGATAATAGACGGAAGCTGACATACCGAAAATGGAGAGGCGACTAGTAAACAACGCTTTTTTTTGCGGATGTCACGCAGAAATCTTCCGTGAGAAGTAGGGTTGAATATACCCCACCAAAATGTACACAAGTAGCATGCTATTGTTTTGGCATTTGAGATGTAAAAATACAACATTTCTGATTGGAGCTTTGTCATATAGTAGTAATCTGCCGAATGTTACCAAATAATCCAGCGCCTTTTAAGTACGGCACTGTGAAATTCAACTCGTCAAGAAGACAGCTAGATGCGCCAGAATAAGTAACAGGATCAGGATTCCATTTATAGTAACACCCCAGACTACGTGTACGAAACATCTTAATCAAATTGCTTTAACAATTTTCTGAGCCAGACGTCGGTATTCCCAAAGATATTTAGGTCGGTTGTACCAACTGGTGGTGCTATCTGTGAAACACGTGAGTGGTCTATAATCAAAGCTAGACACCTTGGCAGACGGGTCTTAGCAGACGCTTGACCATTTTCGCAATTGCCCCACGATACTATGAGGGACGTGTTGCAGCCACCAGACTTGACCAGTAACGAGAGTGAACCAGTCCATAACCTGCAAAGAAAAAGCACCGGCTGGAGCAGGAACCAACCGACATCTTACTGACAGCTATGTACCCATTCAAAGCTGCCAAGTGAACTCTCTAATAACGAACTTTTCAAATCAGACCATTACCTGTTATGAAATTTTAAAGACTCTATCTAAATCACCCCACCCTTATTTATTTTACAATTGTTAACGATAATTGTCTATAAAATTTTGTTATCTGTAAATATATCAATTTATAGTTGACGTGATCATTTTTCTGAGTGAATTGCATCCGTATGTCCCAGTCATTTAAATACTTATAACAGAGCTATTAAAGTAGTAATTTAGTGAGTTAAATCAGCTGGGGGCTCATCCAAACGAGCAAAATCCTTACTCGTAGAAGGTCAGGAAAGATAAAAAGTGTACACGACCTGGATCATGTCAGCCGTAGTACTTGATTTCTTTAAATTCCTATGAGGCTCCCTAGAATTGAAGCACATTTCATCAATTCGCATCTCTGCCAAGAGTAATCTTGAGCGAAAGGTAGACACTTTTGAAGACCGCTAGTAGATACTCTGAATTTTGGCCAGTGTTGGACCGTCACTGCAGAGCAAGGGGAGTAAATCCCGTGACATGTCTTCAGTCACAGATGACACAGAATAAGTGTGTACATGAAGTACTAACAACTAATGTTGTCCTCAGCCACAGATGAAATAGAACTAGTGTGTAAGTGAAGTACTAACAACTAATGTTGTCCTCAGCCACAGATGACACAGAATTAGTGTGTACAAGAAGTACTAATAATCAATGATATCATCAGGCACATATGACTAAAATGTATTTCTTGATTTACACTCACAAATGTTTGTCTTCCATCATCACAAATAATAGAGTGCAGTAATCTAATTTCACTGGAGCATTTAAGACATGTCATTGGGTTTGACAAGATGATCAGTGTGAAACTGATGGAAACAACAAGACATATCATGGGGTATGACAGGATGATCAATGTGAAACTGATGGAAAGAAAAAAAACAACATATTCCATTGGCACGAGAACTGAGAAAAAACGTTGGCTTGGATAGGACACGCAGAAGACACAGCTGCTAGCATAACAAGAAAGTCACTGGTCTGGAACCCCAGGAGTTAGAGAGTTGATGGAGACCTAAAAATACCTGGAGAAGAGAAATGGAGGCGGAATTTAAATGGATAAATAAAAAGACGAAAAGACTTTGAACGGATGGCACAAGACAGGAAAGTTTGTCACGTTGTTGAAGGCTTATTCTTCTTGGGGAACTGTAGGAAAGTATGATCATGATTAATGGAGGTAAATATACTCATGGAAAAAAGTAAGTGTGCAACACTTTATAGGGCACTGTGCGTGATTTCATAGACGAAATGAAATAAATGTTGGCACACAATGTGGTTGAATATTGAATAAAAGACCAAGTGATCACTTTGGTTTTAGTGAAAGTGTCATGAAAGAAAGATAAAAACTAAAGTCAGTGTGGCATCCTCACGAAAAAAATGAAATCTTGATTTCAGTACCGTGTATGTCCACCTATTCCGCACTGTTCTGCACGACACGGGTCTTAAACTTGGAATGTTCCTGGCAGTCCATGTTGCCTGAATAAACCTGTTACGCAAGTGCATAAGGCGTATGTAACGGTCTTGTGCAGGGGTGGTAACTCGTGGTCGGCCACTTCTATGGCGATCAGCAGTGGATCCAGTTTGGTGGAAACGAGCTTACGAGCTTGAATGCGTGATAGTGTTCCTGAGAACATTGAAATGTTGTGATACAGCTAATATAGTCGCTCCAGCAGTTAACATTCCTATAGCTATTGCTCGCTGTTGTTGGTTCAATCTTGGCATTGTCAAAAAAGATGTTTCTGTTGGACTCTTGGTACTCTCTATTTCAACGATTACGTTTTCACATGAAAACATCACATCACATGCTTGTGATTAGAGCTACACACTTACTTTCCTTTTATCTGTGATAAATTCCCCCCTACGGCACTTTTCACGTGATTTATCTTGCACCGTGATTATCTCCCCATGAATAGTGCGATCCAATTGTAACTGCACGGGTAAGTGAACAACACACACAGAAATGTGTGCCAACTTGCAATTGAGTTCACCCAAGAACACACGCACAGTGCCCTGTTGAGTACTGCACACTTACTTTTTTCCATGAGTATATATAGTCCTCATGCTTTACGGAATGTAGGTCAAAAAAAAATATCCAGCGGGAAGTTAAGGGAAAAAAGTGGCAACTGAGATATATAATGTTTGATCGGATTCTCTACCGGAAGCCCTTTGATGTTGCTATAAATATTTGATATCCTAACGGGAAGTGCTGTTTACCTTGCGTCCAATAGGGTCTGCAAACTGTAGGCGTTGTCAGATTGCACGTGAAAATATTGTTAAAAAAATTGTCGTCTGCCAATCTGACCTAGTTTCTCGAGCGAAGCAAACTCTAGTCTAAAATCACTATAGTAACCTCTTCCTGACAGACGTTTATTTGCAAAATTATGATTGAACTTTGCAGTGGGGCAAGACGAGAGTTATAGTTAGTAACTTTATCAATGGCTGTGCTTCACTGATGATAAAGTCTGAAAGAAGAATTTTGATTTGTGTTCAGTACGTTTATGCCTATATGTATTTACTTGTATCCGCCTGTATCAATGTGCAAAACTTGTATCATAGACACTTTGTCGCCTTAGTATTACTTTATCCCATCTCCACTTCAGCATGTTTTGAGAAAAACTTGTTGGGTTAGTAGTTGAAAAGAAGGATGTACCACATTAAAATTAAATTGTGCATGATGATCCAAACTTTTAACTGTAGGAAATTTGTGTAGGAGGATAGATTAAACTACATCATATCCATTTATGACCAGGTCAAGTTTGGTCAAAAGTTAGAATAAAGCCGTAATAAGGCGACGACTTTTTTCTTTGGATGTTCGTTAATTCAATTTACTGGGATCTCTCACTTTCATAAAGTCAAATGATTCTATCTTTGACAGTTGGCAGCTGAGTATCCGGTAACAGAATCACGTTCCCCATGCACGTCTCCGGCAGTGTCACGGATTGCCTCCCCTGCTTTGCAGTGGTGCACCAGTGACCAAAACTCAAGAGTATATAACATAGGTCGTCAAAGGTGTCTACCTTCGCACAAGATTACTCTTGGCAGAGTTTTAGATAGAAAGGTAATGACGCTTCTACCCCAAGGGAATTTCCATAAGATGTTTCCTAAGTCAAGAACAATGCTGCATTGACAGGGCATTCGTTAACTTATATCGGTCCATCGCCTTTTATGAAGAATAAAGCAATGGTTATAGCCCGTTCAAGCCCCTAGCTGGTGTAAATCCAGCGGAATTCCTTTATAAGTATTTGCTCTATAGATATAAAATATGTCTAAATGTATATATATATATATATATATATATATATATATATATATATATATATATATATATATATATATATATATATATATATATATATATATATATATATATATTAAAGAGTCTTGCTCATACGTTTGCTTTCATACATTTAATAACTGAATCAGCTATGATTGTTATGTTTTAAAATAACATGTAACAAATTTAATAATCAATTAGTTTAGCAGGTTAAAATAACGATTTCTCTTCATTGAGACTTGCTTTGAGGATTTAAATTAAAATGTAATGTCCGTTTGCTGGTGCTTTTTACAAGCACTTAGCTGGTATGAGTGAGTCCTGCAGCCTTGGTTTCGTCAATTCTTTTTGTGATGATGACACTTCAAAGTCTGAGCTTCGTTCCTAGAACGGTCTGATAGCTTCTTTCCACGAACTTTAGACACAAATATAAACAAATGCCTCTGCTAAGTACATTTGTGGGCTGCAAATTAACAGGAGCATTGTCTCGCTGTCCACCCACCAGTATTAGTCTCTCTGAATAATTAAATTCTTTTTTGAGTATACACAGCGGCCACAATTGGATGAGGTCCAGTGCAGATTCCAAGCAAACCGAAGTACTCAAGACCTAATCTTCATACTCAGGCAGCTGAGTGAAAAGGCCCTTGAGTATAAGAGTGAGATCCATCTTTGTTACATTGATCTGGAAAAGGCGTTTGAAAGGATCCCCTGGAGCTAACTTTGGAACTGTTTGGCAAGGAAGAAAATTCCTTGCCCTTTCTGATTCATGCTATACAGAACTACCAGTCTTGCAGAAATTATGTGAGGAAAGCAAGCCATAAGTCAAAAGAGTTCAGGACCATTACTGGTGTAAGACACGGTGATATCCTGTCACCTTATCTTTTCATATTCCTCATGGACGATGTCATCAAGGCATGTAAGGAGAGCACAAGAAAGTATTCAGTGCGTTACTGGAAGATGAGATAGGTCTGTATTTCAGAGCTGGCATTTGCTGATGATGTTGCCCTGATTGCTAAATCAGAGGCACATCTCCAATCCAACCTGCAAGTCTGGAAGGAAGAGCTGGAGAAGAGAGAGATGGTCATAAGCAGCTCTAAAACAAAATCCACGGTGATATCACGAGAAGAAAGAAGACATCAGATTAAGCTGGAGAACAGGTCCTGGAGCAGGTCGACTACTTTAAATACCTCGGAGCTATTATAGAAAGGGAGGCATCAAAGAAAAGTTGGCCACTCGAAAAGCAGCAGCTGGGAGACTTCCCAGGCTATAAATCGAGGATTCCTCAGCAAGAGAGAGGTTGGTAAGAAAACGAAGATGGCTGTGTACCGCTCCATCTATGTCTCAGTCTTGACATATGGATGCGAGTCATGGGCAATGACTACAGCCCACAAAAGCCAGATCCAAACCTCAGAAATGAGGTATCTGAGGAAGGTGGTTGAAGTAACAAGAAGAGACATGGTCCGCAACCAGACGATACGTCAAGGCCTAAAATCCCATCCCTTGCAGACCCAAGTAGAATAGTCCCAACTAAGATGGTTTGGCCATGTCTGCAGAATAGGAGAAGATCGGCTACCACGACAAGCATGGGAAACAAAGAGCCAGGGATCCAGACCCCCAGGACAACTCAGAGTCCGCTGGGAGGACAACATTAGACAATCTTTGAAGGACCGAAGACTAGAATGGGAACCAGGCCAGGAAGGAAACAGCCGATAGGATAGTCTGTCGCTCTCTCTTCCAAACCTCTACACCTCACAGTAGAAGGGGAACGACTAAGTAAGTAAGTAGGTATACACAGCGTAACTCAGGAAAGATGATTAGAAATCACCAATCTCTTTTGCACTTTGTGGGTAGCGATGTTCATTTCATAATACCCCCGCGTATTTTAAAATATTCCATTTAAAATTCCAACGCGCGACCTCTTTCTAATAATGCTGTAATACGTCCGCAAACTCACAAACAAATCTGTGAACATATTTCCTGCCCAGATGCTTTCCTACCAATATTGTCTCTCCAGACAGATTATCTGTAATAATGATGCAAAGCTGGGCCAGCGGAAGCTATTATTTCATTATCACCAGTGTTTTTCGCCCATCTCTGAAGGTGCATGAAATATGCTACATAAAAGCGGATGAAAGAGAGAAAAAGGGGGCATAAAAGAACATGAACAAACTGTTTTGTGACAGGCAGCAATGGAATTTTCGAGTCATTGTTTACACTTCTTCCTGTAATAATTCGTCAGGTCTGTTTACCTGACCCTCCCTGCTGAGATAGTAGACAGGTGTTCCAATTTTGACCGACAGTCATGATGGTAAAATTCTCGTATACCAAACATGGGCACGCCGGAGTAACACAAAGTTCGCCCCAGCGAGTTTATTTAGCGCTGATGTGGCTATTGTGATTTCCTAATTTCTCTCGTGGAGTGGACACAACCCAGCTGGTCACACGATGAATGTTTGTTTGCAGAGTTACAGGGCTTTAAATTATCCAGGTGGTGACATATTGTAGACACGCACTTGAAGATGACGGAATTGTTGAAATCGCTTCCGGACAGAACTGTTACAAAGATATTATTTGTGATAATGTAAGAAGTTGTAGTAGCAATCATTACCAAGAACTGATGGAAATACCAACTCCTTCTACGGGAAATGACCGTTTGAAATTTACAAACGCATGAGTCATGAAGAACATTCCATGAGGAAGTTAGCATAGCACGCAGGTTTGAATACAATTGCCTTGGCAATTCTCGATGTTATAAACAACACTTATGATTGGAGCCTGGTCAGATTGTAATAACTACGTCCGTAGGACGAAAGTTGTAATATAATCTGACACCTTCGCTGGTTTAGAGCACTGAAATTCACCTCGTCAAGAAGACAACCAGCTAGCCAGAGTAAGGAATAGGATCAGAATTTTACTTATCGGACTGGACCTTGTTGGAGCATCTTGCGGACTTATATCCAAGGAAACCTTTACCTATGTTAACACGGAAAGCCGGAATCCTTGGAGTCTGAAACACAAAGTCAGCGTGGGAGCATAGTGTAAAGTAATACCCCAGACCGCGTGTAAGAGGCATCTTAAACAAGTTACCTTACCTATTTTCTGAGACAGAAGTTAGTATTCCTAAAGAGATTTTAAGGTGAGTTGTACATTTAAAAATTCTATATTTGCATTTATTAACATGTGAAAATAGCTAATTGATGTCCAAGCCATACGAGGCTGGAAACCTCAGCATTTAGAATGATGGTTTCAGGAACCACTACTGAAAGAGATGTTACTGCTTTATGCGGGTTTCTCATAGATAACCAAAAGCAGAGGTAGTCCCAAGATCTATATGGAGCAGGGAGTGGATTATGATAGAACTGATGTATATTAAATTATTCACCTTTTCAACCCGTGCAAATGTAAAGACATTCATTATAAATGTAATGAATGTTTTCCGCTCACTGGGATTAATATTATTGTTCAGAGAGGGTAAAGTTCTGAGGTAGATGTTGATGGTGGAATAAAAAAAAAGGGGGGGGGGGAGGGGCACACAGCTGTGTGTCAGGAAACCCAATAGTCAAGAGGACATTTGTTTCTTTTCTTTCATAATACTAGTCATTATTACCAGTTGAGAGTATTATTTCTGGAACAAGGTGTGCGGTATAAGTGGCCTGCTGTCAACGCTAGACACCACCAACAGATGGGTCTTGAAGACGCTGGGCCAGCATCATGATTACTCCCTGATATTCTTAAAATGTGTCACAACCTCCATACTTGACCAGTGACGATCGTGCATCAGTCCATAACCTGCAAAGAATCAACAGAGCAGAAACCAAACTTACTGGCAGCTAAGTACAAACTTAAAGCTGCTAAGGGAACTTTTTTCAGAAAAATGTCTTCAATATCCGTAACATCATCCTGTGATGTTAACTCTTTTTTTTTTTAAAGAGAATTATTCATTTTACACTGTTAAACATAATTGATTATCAAATATGTTATTTGTATATATATGCAAATTTATAATTCTGTTAAACTCTGTGTAGTTGTTAACTCATACTGGCTACTAGTTGTTGAATCACGCTTTATTTGTTAAATGACGTGAATGTCCACCAGTTGATAAATGTAGATGTTGGGACTGGTGTAGTAAAGTGTAACGATTGTCAACTCATTAAACCCAGCACAGTTTTGGTCATACAGGTCATCTTGTCCTGGAACGTGATGAGGCTCCGACAAGAATGTGAGTGTAGACAATGAGTGTGTATATGAATGTCAGAACGCGAATGGTAGAATGATTCGATAGAGTTGACAAGTTGGTAGTACATCACTCATACTCACACTGTTCGAATTCAAGAAGTACTGGAACTACGGTGGTCTTTTTATAACATTTAATGAGACGCACACTTGGACAGTACGTGTATGGTTACAGGAACAAATGTCGACATAGACAGCATAATGTTGATCACAGGAATATCATCTTAAGTTAGCATTCATGCTTGGCAAATATCATAATGGAGCATTCGTAAATAAGCATTCAGAGTTCCATCATGTAAATCATCTGGCTTTACTGACTGGGCACGTCAGACCATAACCAATATATAGGAAGGCTCCTAGACCTAACCTCGTCTAGCGAATATCCCTTCACGTAAAGTTCAATATATATACTTTCCATAAAGATATAGGAATCCCAGACATGGATTCTCACATGTAGCAGTGATCTCTTGGTTCATCGAGCGATAGTACAGGCATCCCTTTTTCTCACTCGATAAATACAAAGTATATGGATTTCAACATGGCGGTGCTTCTCTCGTGAGCTTCACTCACTATTGGATACAGACCAAAATTGGTCATTCGTTAAATGTCCTCATTTCTTCATAGCTTCTATCATAGAGGTAATTGAATAATATCATATAATCTAGTGCTGATACATAGGAATGTCATCTTCCTTTGAATAAATATTCTTTTCAAAAGTACCACTGTGCATCTGCTTATCGACAACGATGGCGAAGCCCAAGTTCATAATAAATTGTGGTTTTACCTTTCTATGCGAAATATAACTTTGCCATTCCTTGGCAAAAGAGAATAAACACTGGGGTAAAGTACATACAACATGTCTAAATGACTATCACTTTTCCCCATTTACTTATAGATCACTTTTTCGGCGATAGGCCGGCTACAACAAAATTCGACATCCCGACAGGATGACAGCCATGAATCACACCCCTTGCTAGCGATACTTCCGCTGCATAGCCTTTGACCTTTTCTAGCGACAACCAACATAGTTCGCCTTAGAAATGTAAAGATATCCATATATAAGACAGACTCGTCCTACTCATACAAACACTACGTATAAATTCAGGCCATAGATATACTGAAGCAAGAACAATCTATTCCTACCCAGCCAAAGAATAAATCGCAGTAGGCCTAAATTCGTCCGCGGAGTCCGATCGAAGATGACGGAACTCATTTCAAGGGAAGTAACTCAAAAATGACTTCTCCTTAAGCACTTAAAAAGGAAATACTTTGTTTACAAAATATTTGCGAACATAATAAGTATATAAATGTATTATATTGCGAGATAGTAAAGATTGCACTTTACAAATTCATTTAATCCTTTTGAGTGTACTGCACCCGTATGTCTCAGTCATCTTAAATACACTTAAAACATAGCTACTAAATTAAGATTTCACTGAATTAAATCAGTTGGGGGCTTGAACGAGCTAAAATGCATAATAATTCTTCATGAAATGTGTCTGGCAGATACACAGTTAACAATCGCTCAGTCCAATTCAGCATTGTTCTTGATTTCTGAATTATCTTATGAATATACCCTCGATGTAGAAGCATCATCATCCTTCTATCTGTATCTCTGCCAAGAGAACTCTTGTGCGAAGGTAGATACCTTTTAAGACCCACATTATGTACTCTAGGTTTTTGCCATTGTTGGACATTCACTGCATAGCAAAGAGGAGGAGACCCGTTACAGACGCGGCTTCGAACAGCAGTTTGAGTTACCTGTCGTGATAGTAATAGCAACATTTATTACTATAGTGATAATTGGGACACAGAGTCTTCTGGAGCAGTGCTTCTCAAACTTCATTTTTTAACGACCACGAACTAGCTCTCACAGCTGGTGAAGCTGGCGACCCATGAACCAAAATTGACAAGTAAATAAATATTTACTTACTTTGTTGTTCCTCTTCTACCCTGTGGTGTAGAGGTTTGCCAGAGAGAGCGCCATACTATCTTATCAGCTGTCTTCCAACTGGCCTGGTTCCAATCTAGTCTTCGGTCCTTCAGAGATTGTCTAATGTCCTCCCAGCGAACTCTTTGTCGTCCTGGAGGTCTAGATCCATGGCTCTAAGTTCCCCATATCTGTCGTGGTAGCCGATCGTGTAAAATATTATTATAGGAATTTAGCCATACCTCTTAAAACTTCGAGTAAGGGAAACGTAAAGAACGCAACCCCTCGCAATGTTTCCATCGATCCAGTCTGGGGTCGCGACTCATTGGTTGAAAATCACTGTTCTGGTGCGTTTTTATTTTATTTATTGACTTATTACTTTACGCGAATTATAATTTTGTTTCAAATGGAAGCATTAGTGCCAAATCAACACCAACACATTTTTTGTTTGTTTCTACTGACCCCCGAAGCCGCCTCAGAAAACTAACACTTGCTTGCTTTCGAATCGTTCAATCAGCGAGAGTTCCCTAAGCTACAACCTCTTTTCCATCTAGAAATGTATACAAAGAAAATATTTTTCCTCGAAGTCAGTATCCCCTTAGACGTGGGTAACTCAGATAATCCCCGATTGGATTACTAGGTCTGGTCGAAGTGGTTTTTATTTCGTTTGGTACTGAGCCCCAAAAGTTGTATTAAGAGATATGATGGCGTTTCAGATACAGGTTGATCTCGACTTATCTTTAGACCAGTGGGGATAACTTCGTAGATTTCTAAGTGACGGAGAGAGAAATGATAAATAATTGAAGCCAGAGAAATGATAAATAATTGAAGCCATAGAAATTTCAGAGAGGCTCCCGACAGCATATTCTTTTCGGAGTAGGCTTCTGTGGACCAGCTGCCGTGGTTTCTGGCTATACGCTCAACGGGGAGCAAAAGGGAGATGATGATGATGAATTCAACTCTAATTATTTTGTTAAATAGTCCATGCCTTATATTCTTCATGGTGCCATGCTGGACATCATTTCACTACCCATTTAACCGGACTGTTTCATCTTTTCACTATTTAATACACTCCTCAGCAAAAGAGAAATTGGCAAGAAGACGAAGATGGTCGTATATCGCTCCACCTATGTTCCAGTCTGTCTTGACTTATGGGTGCGCGTCATGGGCAATGATTGTAACCCACAAAAACCAGCTCCAAACCTCAGAAATTAGGTATCTGAAGAAGGTGGTTGAAATAACAAGAAGAGATGATCCGCAACCAGTCAATACGTCACAGCTTCAAAACTCAGCCCCTGCAGACCCAAGTGGACGAGTCCCAATTACGATAGTTTGACCATGTATGCAGAATGGAAGAAGATCGGCTATCACAACAAACATGGGAAACTAAGAGCCAGTGATCCAGACCTCCAGGACGACCCAGAGTTCGCTGGGAGTACAATATTAGACCAGTGGCGTACTAATGGAGGTGCGAGAGGGAGGTCCACCCCGGGTGACATCCCGGAAGTGGGTGCTATCGGACACTATTATGATAATACTTAAGTTAAAAACATACTTGCAAGAGTGATTTTTATGGGGACGGGGTGCCAAAGATAGGATCTGCCCCGGGGGCTAAATACTTTAAGTACGCCTTTGCATTAGACAATCCCTGAAGGACCGAGGACTAGATTGGAACCAGGCCAGGATAAAGATACCCGATATGACAGTTTGGCGTTCTCTCTGGCAAACCTCTACACCCCAGGATAGAAGAGGAACGACTAAGTAAGTAAGTAAACTATTTGCTACTGAAAGTCGTGCAGAGAAAAGATTAAGAGTGATTTTATTCTTTCCTTCTGTAAACCGAAACACAAGTCACTGATATACTGTCTTATACACAATGTATCACTGGTCCCTAGTGGCAGAGGTGCCGTGTTCGAATCACAGTACCGACACGCTCCAGTCTACCCGGCTGTAAATGTGTACCTGACTCTGTTCCTTGAATTGAGAAAGGAAAAGGCAGCGAGAAAGGGAACTGGCTACCCCACTTTTCGATGCTGGACCTAGTACGGTGAAGTCTCTAACACTTCCCTCCCCTACGGCAGTATCTGCTATGGGACTACCTTGACCTTTTTTAAAAACAATGTACAACAGAAACTGCATTTATTTAATACCTGGGTTTTAAAATCACTACAACCAGCAATCTAACGTGGAAGAGGTTCGTACATGAGATGTTTGTAAAGTTTATGATATTACTAGCAATAACCCATCAAACTTGACGGGTTTTTAATTATAGTGTGTTGTTTCCGTTCCCGGATGAGCAGATAGAAGTAAATTCTTAGAGTGTTTTTGGTTTCATTCCATTATACAGTGTAATCAAACTGTTCATGAACACCGTCATTTGAACGCTTTTCTTTGTTGCTTGTAACTATTTTCGGGAGAGTATATAGAATGGAAACAATACCATTTTTCAACATGGTTGCACTCCTCGGCTGTGACCAACGTACACACGGCGAGAATTATGTTATTTTAGATTCAATTTAAAAGTTCTTTGATGGCAACATTTCGTGTGAAAGTGCGTGGATTGTTTTCAAAGAGTGTTCCCTGATAATAAGTGGTTTTAACAAAAATCAAGTTTTCATGATTTGTACATCGGGTGAGGGCTTAAGCACACCAATTTTTACGCACTTTTTCTTAGTGAAGCGCTGCTAATTTCAGGACAGAATTAAAAAAAAAAACCAAAGTATTTGTTTTATATAACACCCACGCCGCGCAAGCTGCACACCGTGCGTTGCGAACTTTTTTTTCTGGCGCGAGTTACTATTTTGAGTGTGACCGACCGACGTAACATACTTCGGTAATTATGTTAGTTGGGATATAATAATATCGTGAATCTCTGAAGAGACAAAAACAGAATAGCACTATTGTATCCTCAGGCGAGCTAATATGGCAGCTAATTTAAGGATTAGCTCAGGGCTGGCACATTCCTTGTGTAGCAAAATTGCCACAGAAATCACCGCTACAGGTGCATGTGAATTCTGTGTGCAGGCTTCCTGCAAGGGGACCAGTTACAGATGTGGCTCCATCCTCGGTATAGAGCACACAGAAAAATGATGATGATGACGATGATGATGATGATGACAATGATGGTGATAATAACAACACATGTTGTTCATATCTTGTCTGCATCTCTGTACTCTTATATTTTCTTTCCCTTTGTTCATTGCAATCACATAGCCTTCAATCTCTTTTAAGACATTATTCATAAAGAGCGACCTGCTCCCTTTCCCACTTTTTTTTTTTTTTGGGACAGTCCATTTACACTGAGTAACGCACTTCTGCCTGACTGTACAGTGCAAAACAAATAAAAACAGAGCAATGGAATTAAATTACATTATTACACTTTAACTTGCAGGACTGCTGTTCACGAGGTAACTGTTTTCGCAGAAATTGCCTCGACACATTCACAGAATATGTGTTAAATTATGTATTCGTGACATTCCAATTGAATTGATGAGGATCAGACGTGACTGTAAGCACGTATGTATGTCACCTTTACCGCCGTGTACGTCAGAAGTCTTTCCTGGCCTGAAACGTTATTCGTTATTCCAGATGATGGCAACGTCTTCTTTTTCCTCTCCTATTTTTTTTTCTTTTCTGTATTCTTTATCCTCTCGTCTCTTTTTATCGTTTGCTTTGATTTGTATTTCGCGATTTTAAAAAGTATTTTCCGTGTTCTTTCTCCATATTTATTCTCATTTGTTCACAATTTTTGTTAACTCTTTCAGTATCAAGTGTGACAGTACGGACTGTTACGTCGGATTAGCACTAAGGTGCTGCCACTTATTAGAGTTAGAGTAAAAATACTTAAGCAAGATTTTAACACTAAGTATTTGAGCGTGTCTAGTTAGCGTAATAACACTAGTCACAAATCCTATGAGTGATTTAATTAAAGTGTTCAGGAATGACGTCATCGAACTTGGGGTAGAATTGCCCAGTAGTTAGGACGGAAGTGAGTTGGTTTTAGGCACGAGAAGAGCGAGGCAGTGATTTTGGGTTTTGGACCATCTTGTAAGTTCGATGGCTGTGTGTTATTTCTTGGGTTGACTGGTTTGTATACCACAGAAGCACATGTATTTAAGAACTATTATGAAGTTGTCAGAGTGTGCAGACACTTAATAAAGGTGTTCATTCATATTTAATCCAGCTTGAACTTATTTCCTGAACGTCAGTAGGAAGTGTCGTTTGTTTACATCAGGTAATAGAGAAAAGAATGTTACCATATTTTCGACGATCATGCAGCCTAAAACATAAACACAGTTACGAGACTCCAAAAGAACCACCTGGGTTATGTTCCTATTCTGTAATCACCAACTCTGGCAGTCGCCAGTAAAACAACAGATGAACATTGATAAAAGATTCCACCCCATTCTCACCCTGTCGCACTAGACTTGATTTGTCACCGTGACCAAGCCCGGTCACATCTAACTTGATTTGGTGCCGTTCCCGTCCACTCCCCCGGCCACACAAGCTAAAGAGCCAGGATTTTTAACAGAACAATCATCAAAGCTGATAAAACGGTCGCTAGTAGAAAAAGAGTTAGATTATTCTCATTTTTTATCGTCACTCTCTTTAATGATTCTCATTCTCAGACAGACGTGTCATTCGGTTAGCACAAACAAACAGTAGAACATGACCTACAAAACTGTCGTCTCCATAGGATGAGCAGATTGGCGACATGGCCTTCTCCTACCCAGTTGAGGGAGAAACTGTATGGTGATGAGAGAGGCCTGAGACGTGCTGCCAAATGTATAAGAGAGATAGATGTGATTATTTGAGAGCGAACGAAGAAGAAGGTTCTCATTTTCCTTCTCTTTCTCTTTTCTTCTTCTAATTTTCATTCTTCGTCCTCTTTCCTTATACTCATTTTTCCGTTCCTCATTTTAATTTCTTATTCTCATTTTGCTTCTTCTTCTTTACTCATTATCGTTTTCCTTCTTCTTTCTCTTTATTTTTCTCCTCAATTTTCTTCTCTCTCTCTCTTTTTACTTATTCTCATTTTACTTGTACTAAAAATTATAATTTTTTTCTTTTTCTGTTAGTGTTAGTAAGTTTATCTTTCTTCATTCAACTTCCTTACTTGATTGAATCTAACTAGTTTCAGCTTTCCGCATCTTGTAGCTGTCTTAACGCCTTCGTCATAAATTAGCAGCTGGTGTCTGTTTCGGCATTGCTTTCTTGACCTCAAACCACTTCCATATATCTGCTAAAGACAAAATTTGTGAATGTACGTGATAGAGGGAAGTAGGCTTTGTTTTCATCATTAATTTCGGCATTTATTTTTTGTTTTGCTGTTGCTGGATTACTACTGACACAGCTCTAAACCCTGCATATTTATTTTGTGGGCTGCAAATCATTCGCCATTGTCATTTATCTTGTCCTTATAAAGAGTCATTATAAATACCTTGTGCTGTTTCAAATATTCATAATTTATTTTGTGGGCTGCAAATCATTCGCCATTGTCATTTATCTTGTCATTATAAAGAGTCATTATAAATACCTTGTGCAGTTTCAAATATTCATAACTTCTTTTTTCCCTAGGTTATAAAATCAATCTGTAAATATGGCCAGAAAAGTAATTTAATCAAGTTGTAAATGTAATGAGAATAATTCGTTTATCGTAACTAATTTTCTCTTTTTTTCCAGTTAATTAAGCCTATGCTGCATGGAAGGACTTCATTTGAAGAGAAAGTAAATTATGTATTGTGGTTAGCTGAGTTAAAGTCTATAACTGCAGTACTCTCATTACATAGAAAAAGTTGATTTAAATTAAATTTCGGACCTTTTTACTAATTGATCTTATCACCCATAGAGCAGAAATTATCAATATTAGAAACTGCACAAGGACCTTATTGTCACAGTGACTGTTAATTTATTTTACCATTCCGTTCCATATGTTATTACTTTTTAATGTTCGGGTTTCCTTGACATTTTGTATTTTCAAATTCTACCTGCAATTTCCCCCTTCGCAGACCCACCCCGCGCTTTGTTTACGTTCTGGCCTTCAACAGTCAGATAACGTTACATCAGCGCACCTGGTGTTCGTTTGACCAGAGAAACATTTCTGCTAGCGGGTGGTACCCTTTGAGGCCTGGGTAACCGTTTCATCTTCGAAACAAGGGGGAGATAACAATCGCGGTCAGTCTCTGGGTTTTGCCCCATAGACGAGTTAGAGCTCTCATAATATTATGCATTTCTCTACCTGAAGGAACTTTCTTGCGGTCGCTGACTTCTGATGTCTCTAGAATAACCTTTGTTTTACTCTTTATTACACATTACGCCGATACATCTGTAGAATCAGGTCATGCAGGTGTCCTGGGTGGCGTTGTATGTAAACTATAAATCTGGTTAGTCTTAATAGACTAACACACTCGTGAATATTTTCCTGGCCCGAGATGGACCATCATGAGATAAGGCAGACTTTAACACAGAACTAAATGTTACGGCCTATCTCTAGTCATTTTTCGGGGTGAGTTGACATGTCTTATTAATATATAAATATTTATGATAGCTTTTTATATATCTGATAGGAATGTGACTTACTTCATTTTTGAGGATTTCTCCCGGTAAATTTAATTCAGTGATAATGTAGCGCTGTCTACGGCCTTAATTAAGTGGTGCTTAAACTGTTACGGTTTATAATGGGAAATGATAAACTTACAATAACAGATACTAGGCGTTGAATCAGTTCATACAGTGCTTACCATTGGGTTAAGAGTCAGCAAAATTAACTGTCATTTCTGCAAGATAAGGTCAGAGGTGTGGATCATTCACTTAACACTGAATTATAGGAGAAAGTCACTTATTCCTTTTTGATAGATATTTCTAGTGGCAAGGGAGAATCATGTTATGCTTACTTGTGTGGCTAGGCACTAGTCTATAACTTTCACAGAAAGCAGTCACTAGGCATAGATATAATTATATCTTATGATTCAGCCACAGCTGTATTATTATAGCAGGAACATTGCAGTTTTCTATGTATTCATTTGTGGGATCATATTTTTCCCCCAAGGGGCATATGATTTAATGTTGTAATAAAACATGCTGTAATCTGTTTATGTAAATTCATTTAAATGTTGTAAGATGATAGCATAACCATTTAACTGTAACTACAAGGTTAGGTTTCCTGTATGTTTATGTAAATTCATTTAAATGTTGTAAGATGATAGCATAACCATTTAACTGTAACTACAAGGTTAGGTTTCCTGTATGTTTAGTGGGAAGAAGAGGAGTAGATTTTGCTGACAGGTACCTGGGTGTACAATAATATTAAGCCTATGCAGGCGCATGCGGATAATTGATAGAGTGGAAGGAGCGAAGCATAACCATGTTATATAACATTAGTGTGAATTTGTTGTTGCTTGATGTAAAGGGTGTTTTTTTTGGGTTTCAGTTTCAGGGATACCGAATTGCTAGAGTCAAGTCTCCAGTCAGGGGAAGAATGTCACATTCTCTTCGTTCTAGAGGGATTCTGAATACAGCTAGCAATCACGAGTCGTCAAACCCCCTACCTGATCCAAAACCCGTCTTTTGTCAACGCCATTTCCCTCTCACGGAAGTTAAGCTCACGTAGTGTAACGAGCCAACGCTAAATCTGAAATCATCGGTTGCAGTAGTAGTCTCCTACTCGCCTATTGAGCGCCAGTCAGAGCATGGCGGCTTCCAGCATATCAATAAACTCAGGGTCTATAGCAGAATTTCAATCACCAGCCTTTGTGTGCCTAAACGGGGCACTCAGTCAACCACAGTCAAGTAAGCCCAAACTGGATTTAATGCCAAGCAAGCAATAGCGCCGGATAAGAGCGCCTGGGACGCTTTGTCCCCAAATAGCTTCGTCTGGTGTAATCCTGGGTTATGTAAAACCTCGCACTTAGGAGCGGCCAGCCAAAGATAGACAGAGTTCCAGCCCCCTCACGCAATTAGAGGTCACCAATGATAGCACCAACAGGAAAGTTTTACAGGTCAATTCCATCCCCCATGGAGTATATATTTACGTAAATACACTTTCTGGAGCTGGCACATTTGGTCCCACGAAAGCGGACAGGCTGTCGCTCAGTTTGTTTATTTGGTCAGCAGGAGATAAACAGCGTCTTCCAGCCCACCTCACGCAATTAGAGGTCACCAAAGTTAGCACTAACAAGGAAAGTTTTACAGGTCAATTCCGTCCCCCATGGAGTATATATTTACGTAAAGACACTTTCTGGAGCTGGCACATTTGATCCCACAAAAGCGGACAGACTGACACGCTGTTTATTCATTTGGTAAACCAGAGGTAAATAGAGTCTTCCAGCCCACCTCGCGCAATTAGGGGTCACCAATGATAGCACCTACAGGAAAGTTTTACAGGTCAATTCCATCCCCCATGGAGTATATATTTACGTAAAGACACTTTCTGGAGCTGGCACACTTGGTCCCACGAAAGCGGACGGACTGACACTCAGTTTATTCATTTCTCTATGTTTTACAGTTTTTATGACTGGTGGTGTGTGTGTTTGTGGGTGTGTATTTGCGTATTTGTGGTTATTGATGATTATTGATGACTATTGATGATTATTGTGGTTATTGATGATTATTGATGACGATTGATGATTATTGAGATTATTAATGATTTTTGGATGTAATTTATGTTGTTGTGATGAAATGCATTATTTTCATGCTTTTCTTCTTTAATAAAGTTTACACATTTATTAATGCGCTGTTCACGACCCTTCCATCCATAATTAAATTGTTTCAAGCTCTTTACTATAATCTCTATTTTGATAAGAGAAAAGAGTGAGAGCAGGAGGTGCTTAGACAGTATAAGTGTGTTGAGGGCTTGGAGAGAGTAATAACTTTAATAACTATTCTCCAGGTTTGTCTCAAGTCCACCTCCTATTACACTTTATCTATGTGTAAGCTATAACTCTGTCAGTCCACTATCCCTTGTCGATTTCAATACTATTGTCCAACTAGACAAATACTCTACACTCTAACTCAACCACGACACTTATAATGATCTGTATATTTTGGATTATCAGAAAAATGTATAGTTTAGACTACTTTATACAAACGTAAACAACTGCGCTAATTTTCTAGCAAAGCTTTGTCTTCTTTTCCATTTAAGCCACTTATGGAGCAACGGAACCCCCTCTGTAGCTAGTCTCCTAACAGGAAGTACCCATCTGGCAGAGAGGATAGTAGCGACTCGCTCCCGTGGCTAGGCGGGGGGTGCCGCTCGGAAAGTCCTGGTTCGATTCCCAGTAAGCCTATCACTTCTGTTGTTTTTCTGTTGTCTAGCCTTCTACTTCTTTATTTCTCAATGAGTGCCTGCTAACATACCTTTGTGTGTTGTTTGTTTATTTACCCTTGCAGGAAGCCTGCATTCGTGTGCTCTTGCAATCGTGGTTTCTGTAGCAACCTGTTTTACATGATAAAGTTACCAGTCCCATACACTAGATTATATTAGTCACCTCTTACGACATATCTGACGTAACAGTAATTCTAATCTTTCTTTGAGTCATACTTGTCGTAGATTTTAGATAGGAGTATTAAGACTAGGGTTGGTCCCTTCAGAATAGGTTGGAATGGGTGATAGTCACAGTGAGAGCTGGTGAAAAAAAACCACAATAGAATTTCCCACACGTGAGATGATAGAATGTGATAAAGAAGCTGTCTTTGAGAATCGAGATAATCTTCTCTCTCTCACCTATCTTCTACGACCGCTTTTTTAAAGGCGTCAGACAGTCTAAACACAGATATATATATATATATATATATATATATATATATATATATATATATTAATATATCTCTATCTACTCACGGGCACGCACATACACGTGACGACAGGTAAACACACAGACTTGGAAAATCTATAACAATGCTTATACAGATTTGAACGAGCTGACCAACGCACTGATTTAGTTCAAGAGAGAGATTTTTATTATTATCATCAAAAAAAAAATCTTCTCACAACACCAAAAATACATCAAGGAAAAACATATACAAATAGTCATAAAATTTAAGAAAAATGCTACAAGGATGATAGCCCCGTTATGATCTTAGCTCTAGGTTTAGCCCACAGCCCCGTTAAGAGAACAGATGATGGCCCAAAGAGTTAAGATACGTAGGGTTTAGGCGAAGAGTTTTTCTTCTTTTCTCGTAAATGTATGCACAGAGTTGAATAATCTGATTTAGCCTAAGAAGTAAAGAAACTCTAGCAAATAGTAACAAATTCTGCAGGTTAAACAAAAAGAATTAAGACAGTAAATGGGTGACAATCTATAACTGTAAAATAACACTCTGATCTGCGTACACTCATTCATTCAGCCATGGCCATGCAGTTATACTCACAACTTTGCTCGCTGCCTCTGGGAACATACTCAATTCTAGGACCTTCACACAGACCCGAAAATGCAGTCCTTGACCAAGAAATCCCCAATTCCAAAAGACGTACTAAACTCTCAGGGAACGATTCCCTGGGTGTTCTAATTTTTCGAATGTCTGATTAAGTCACATAAAATATTGTCCAGGCACGAAAGTTAGCAGAGCACAATGTCATTAGCTTTGGTTTCTAGAATTTAAGGAATGTCGGATCGGTGTCTACTTTCAGGAAGTTACTATATTTGGTCGCCACAGTACTAGTCAAAACTCTGTCGGAATGTTTCTGATCTTTGCTTGCCACAACGGGCTGAATTGTACTGAAGAGTTATTCTGGAAGAATTAATTCTGGCGCGAAGGCCTCTTACTTCATTTAACTGTTACAGTTCAGGTAATGAAAGTGATTTGTTTCTTCCCAAATAAAGTTCACGTACTAGAACGCTGGTAAAGTTGGGTACCACCGTTTCACTATATAAAAGAAAGAACACATATCAAATAATTTTACAATATGTACCCACTATAACTTACATTATTAAACCGCAAGTGTACTGCTTGACTTATCATTTAAATTTCCCGTAAAGTAAGTTATATCTTAAAAAAAAATCATCAATCCCCATGAATTTAGGAACACGTGCGTGTTCCGTCAACATCTCATGAGGTTTCTAGCATTTGTAAGTTAGCTTAGAAAAATATGATCTCGTCTGATTTCTTAGCAGTAAAATTTAACTTCATTATAGCTACATTATTGTTTAGTTATGTGACAGCGCCATCTTGAGGTCTGTCGTTCTAGGCGCTGGCCCCATCTGGTCAGTCATATTGTCTCTGTGGTTTAGTGCCTTTTGATCACGTTATCTTCAAGCAGATTTATTACAAGGCCATAATAAGCCTACGAATTAGTTGTGTTTTTGCTCTAGTTGTGTAAATCTGTGTTTTCATGCATTCTGGAGCAATAATCGCGTGTGTTATCTGTGTGGCGCAGATTAATACGTGAGCGCGCAGTAAATTGAGTGGTTAGGCCAGGGCTTATAAAAAGGGGTAGCAAGCGGCGAAACCGGTCTATGTTTGAGAGAGCCGCCCAGTGAGAACAGACTAAGAAGACACACAAGAGCCAAGCTGTAAAGGCCTTGAGCACGTGAGTTAATTTAAATTAGCATTAGTTTTCTAGGATTCTGAAATTATATCGATGTGGCTATTTTAATGTTTAATGGGATAGATAGATAGATAGATGTGAGAGTTTAAGAGCGATTATTTCATTCTTCAGAAAGGCTATTCCACTGGAAATTTAGATAAGATTAACGATCGCAAGATAGTAGCCTCGTGGTGATAAAAGGCGGCGATAGCGAGTCTGATTAAACACGCTCCGCGTGGTAAACCTATAATATGTTATGCCGAGCGACACGTTGTGTATTTAGTCCCAGTTTGGCTTAAGTCGAGAATAATTATATTGTATTCTTTATGTAAGAGTAATTTAGTGTATTTCACGTTTATTGATAATTCTACTGTATATTTAATGGGTTACTGTGAGGTGAGAATATGTATTTAGATTTCTGGAGAGCGCGAGGCCACTCCTTTGTTGAGACAGGTGTTTCTCTGTTTGCTCCTGGTGGAGCATGGAAACACCAATGCGGCTGGTGTCCACCACAAGCCAACAGAAGCATTTTTATGCTATTACAGTGGTTGTTCCTGTAATAATGTGTTTCATGCGATGAGATTCCCAGCCGCACGAGTCGTCACATACGACATGCTTCAGAATGCAGTAACGAATATTGAGATAGACCAGTTGTGAGGTGGTGGTTAATTCTCATTATTGAGATTATTTGTTGTACATGTATTGAAGAATATTATTTTATGTCCAGTTGATTATTATTGTTGTGTGAACAATGGTTTGTGAGAGCACGTGGGCGTACCAGATGTATATTTCTCTTCTCCGCTCCTGAGGGAGCATGGGGCCACCGGTGTGGTTTACCTCAGCATGGAGCATTCAGATGCTTTTGCAGTAGTGGTTTCGGTAGCAACCTATGTTACCCGGTGCGATTGCCAGCCTCATGCACAACACCATACTAGTCGCATTGGACGACACGCATGAGTGTGTGAGATAGTTGATGATATCAGGTGGGCGCATGTTTTCTGTATGGTAAGTGTTATTATCCATGCTATTGATGTTCACTTAGACGTTGTTTTATTTATTATTTTTCAGACAGTCTATGAACACTGACTGGGTGTTTGTTGGATTGTTTGTTTGGTGTTCGGTTCTGTTCGGTAGAATTAAATGTTGATCTGCATAAGGCTTTGGGTTGCTTGAATTGTTAAGTCTGCTGCTGAGAGGGTTGCAAGCAACCAATAATTGCAACCCCTGTCAAACGATCCTTTATAAATTTTCTTAGTGCACGGGTCTTGGGTGTGAGGTACCCCCATCTAGCCCCTGTCACAAGTGGCGTCGTCGGCAGGATTGACAGACAGCACGCAGTGAAGCAACTCTTCAGCAATCAGAGCAGCAACAGCCGAAACAGTAGAACACCCAGTTCAGTGCAAGGCGAGGGACGGGATCATCCAGTTTGTCAAGATTTCTAGTCAACTCTACTAGCAACAAGATGGCGGCACGCAACACACGCGCTGCTAGTAGAACTGATAACGAAGATGTGGCTGAGGTGGATGACCCTGTAGTAGGGCTGGATCGTCAACCAGAACGAGTGCAGTACATCGTGGTACCTACTCACAAGAGGGTGCGGTGCTTTGGGGAGCGCACGGGTCCTACGGCCGAGGAATATGTCAGAGAGGTGAGAGCTGCCTGGAGAGTAGGGATGATGAGTAAAGAGGACCAGGCAGATGTTATTCTTGACAGTGTGACCCCAAGTGTCCGCAGGGAGCTGAGGATTCAGGCTGATGACGATGACCCAGAAGCAATGCTACATTCCATTCTTAGGGTGTATGGGGAGCGTCGGAGCATCCCAGAAGTAATGGCCGCGTTCTACTCTACCCGGCAAGGTGCAAGGGAGTCTCTTTGGGAATTCTCCCATCGCATTCACGAGGTGTTTGAAAGTGTTGTAAGGGCACAAAAGCAGAACAACGTCACTCCTTTGGCGCCATCCTTTCTTCGTGACCAGTTTGCTGCTTGTCTGAGAGATGACCTACTAAGAAAGCTTGCAAAGGAAATGATCATCAAGGAGCCAACAGCATCGTTCACGTCGGTGAGGGACTATGCCCTACGGTTTTTGGAGACTGAGCCCACTTCTGGGGCTGGTGTTGCCAGTGTCGAAGCAGCTTCGGGGGCTGGTGTTGCCAGTGTTGAAGTGGCAAGAACAGAGACTGTGTCAGATACGCATGCATTAAACGCAGAAGTAGAGCGGCTGAGAGCACAGGTGGCTCAATTAGAGGCTAAAATTGATGCGATGTCTCAGGAGCAGGGGAGACGTACCAGGACAGTTCGTTGTTTTAGATGCAGAGAACTAGGCCACGTACAGAATCGATGTCCACAGGCATTAAACTAGACCCCTCTGCGGCTGGGAGTCAGGTTACAGAAGGGGAGCAGAATGGCTCAAAGATAAAGATGGTTGGTGGTCGACCGGAGTGTGAGGTGCTTATTGCAGGGAAGAAAGTCAAAGGCGGCCAGGGATGTAAGGGTAGCAGGAGGCGACCCAGGGCACCAAGGAAGCCTAGGAAAATAAGATGCTTCAACTGTGGAGACCTTTCGAACCACATGGCAGCCAAGTGTCCCCAGGGCCCGCTTCCTAAGCGATGTTTCCATTGTAGGTCCCCGGACCATTTGATATCGGTTTGCCCATCAAAGAGCGCCCTCTCTAAGCGTACCAACACATCTACATTGCCGTCACAGTGCAAGCCAAGAGATGGCCGTGGCAACTGTCACCATAAGGGCGCCAGGAAAAGTGGTCGGCATTTAGAGGAGGAGACTCATCTAAAACTCGTTGAAGGACACGTTTCCAGGCTACGAGGGGCGCACGTAAGAGCAGAGCCACCGTTGCAGAGTTTTGCAGCAGTCCGGAAAGAGAGATGTGACAAGCTGTCGTGTTCTACTCCACTACAGGTCGGAGAATTGGTGAAGAAGAGAATGCACGACGCTGAGAGATCCGAGATTCGTGATATGTGGTCAGAAGACGAGTACGTTGTAGTTCGTGCTCCCACAATGACAGGGGGTCCATATATCATCCAACGAACGGACAGAGCGAGTCCGAGCATTAGAGTCACCGGCAATGACCTGAGACGAAGTGAAGGAAAAGGTGATCCTCCAGATTTGGAGAATACGACTGGGGAGCCTGATTTAGTGTAGTTGTCGGGACGACAACAAAATCAGGCGGGGAATATGTGACAGCGCCATCTTGAGGTCTGTCGTTCTAGGCGCTGGCCCCATCTGGGCAGTCATATTGTCTATGTGGTTTAGTGCCTTTTGATCACGTTATCTTCAAGCAGATTTATTACAAGGCCATAATAAGCCTACGAATTAGTTGTGTTTTTGCTCTAGTTGTGTAAATCTGTGTTTTCATGCATTCTGGAGCAATAATCGCGTGTGTTATCTGTGTGGCGCAGATTAATACGCGAGCGCGCAGTAAATTGAGTGGTTAGGCCAGGGCTTATAAAAAGGGGTAGCAAGCGGCGAAACCGGTCTATGTTTGAGAGAGCCGCCCAGTGAGAACAGACTAAGAAGACACACAAGAGCCAAGCTGTAAATGCCTTGAGCACGTGAGTTAATTTAAATTAGCATTAGTTTTCTAGGATTCTGAAATTATATCGATGTGGCTATTTTAATGTTTAATGGGATAGATAGATAGATAGATGTGAGAGTTTAAGAGCGATTATTTCATTCTTCAGAAAGGCTATTCCACTGGAAATTTAGATAAGATTAACGATCGCAAGATAGTAGCCTCGTGGTGATAAAAGGCGGCGATAGCGAGTCTGATTAAACACGCTCCGCGTGGTAAACCTATAATATGTTATGCCGAGCGACACGTTGTGTATTTAGTCCCAGTTTGGCTTAAGTCGAGAATAATTATATTGTATTCTTTATGTAAGAGTAATTTAGTGTATTTCACGTTTATTGATAATTCTACTGTATATTTAATGGGTTACTGTGAGGTGAGAATATGTATTTAGATTTCTGGAGAGCGCGAGGCCACTCCTTTGTTGAGACAGGTGTTTCTCTGTTTGCTCCTGGTGGAGCATGGAAACACCAATGCGGCTGGTGTCCACCACAAGCCAACAGAAGCATTTTTATGCTATTACAGTGGTTGTTCCTGTAATAATGTGTTTCATGCGATGAGATTCCCAGCCGCACGAGTCGTCACATACGACATGCTTCAGAATGCAGTAACGAATATTGAGATAGACCAGTTGTGAGGTGGTGGTTAATTCTCATTATTGAGATTATTTGTTGTACATGTATTGAAGAATATTATTTTATGTCCAGTTGATTATTATTGTTGTGTGAACAATGGTTTGTGAGAGCACGTGGGCGTACCAGATGTATATTTCTCTTCTCCGCTCCTGAGGGAGCATGGGGCCACCGGTGTGGTTTACCTCAGCATGGAGCATTCAGATGCTTTTGCAGTAGTGGTTTCGGTAGCAACCTATGTTACCCGGTGCGATTGCCAGCCTCATGCACAACACCATACTAGTCGCATTGGGCGACACGCATGAGTGTGTGAGATAGTTGATGATATCAGGTGGGCGCATGTTTTCTGTATGGTAAGTGTTATTATCCATGCTATTGATGTTCACTTAGACGTTGTTTTATTTATTATTTTTCAGACAGTCTATGAACACTGACTGGGTGTTTGTTGGATTGTTTGTTTGGTGTTCGGTTCTGTTCGGTAGAATTAAATGTTGATCTGCATAAGGCTTTGGGTTGCTTGAATTGTTAAGTCTGCTGCTGAGAGGGTTGCAAGCAACCAATAATTGCAACCCCTGTCAAACGATCCTTTATAAATTTTCTTAGTGCACGGGTCTTGGGTGTGAGGTACCCCCATCTAGCCCCTGTCACAGTAAGCTAAGATATAATTTATTCTGCTATCCACTGAAACACGTCACTAGAAAATAATACAGACTATATAAATTTGGCACTCTGCGCAAAATCTAACTAGTGAAATATGAAATAAGCGACTTAACACTTTATCATTTCACAAAATACTAGATATAATATTGTTACGTGCAGTCTTTGATATCTTACAATATTATACATAGGTAATTTTTTAGTGCTTAAGGGAAAGTCATTATTGAGTTACTTCCCTTGAAAGTTGTGTCGGCTCTTTCGATCAAACTCCGCGGATAAATCCATTTTACTGCGATTTATTCGTTGTTTGGGTAATAATAGATTGTTCTTGCTTCAGAATATCTATGGCCTGAATTTATGTGTATTGTTTGTCTGAGTAGGACGAGTCTGTCTTATATCTGTATATCTTTACATATCTAAGTCGAACTATATGTTCTGTTGTCTCTAGAGAGGTCGAAGGCTATTCGGCGGATGTGTCGCTAGAGTGTGGTGTGATTTGGCTTCGTCCTGATAGGGACTGTGTGTTTTCCATGTCGGCCTGTCGCCGGGGAAAAAGTGATCTCAGTATTTGTGGGGAAGGTGATAGTCGTCTAAACCTATCGTGTATGCTTTACCCCAGTGTTTATTCGTATTGCCAAGGAATGGCAGTTTCATATTTCCTATACCAAGGTAATCAAAGATACTCTTATGAACTCTCGATCGAAGCCACCATTTTCGATAGTTACGATTTGAATGTCTAAGAGAATATATTTGACTCGATGAAAACGACTTCGATTCCTAGCAGCACTATATCCTGTAGATTGCAGTCAATTGTTCATGATCAAATCTACAGAGCAATGAAATGTTTTATGAATGACTAACTTTAGGACAGATTCATTATCTGTATCCAAACGTGAGTGACAGCTCACGAGTGAAGCCATCTTGGAACCAAAACATGTAGTGACTTTCAAGAAGAGAAAAGGGATGCCCGTATTACCGCTTGATTAGTCCAGAGATCACTGCTACACATGAGAACCCATTGCTAGCGGTTCAATATTATTATATGGAAAAATATGTGCTGACCATTATGTTGAAGAATCGTCGCTAGACGAGATTAGGTTTAGAAGCCATCTGAAATATTGTTTATAAGCTGACGTGCTCAGTCAGTGAAGTCAGATGATATATGTATGGGCGATACTGAGTGCTTGGCTACTGACAGTCCATTATACATTATTCTACATGAGTGCCCATGTAACATTGCAAGACCATTTATCCACTGTACTATGATGTATTATGGCAACCTGTGATTTGTCACTATCTGTGCTGTCGAGTGTGTACGTCCAATTAAACTTTAGAAAAGGTACACAGTCGTTGGTGTCGATGACTTCCAGCCATACATGAGTGTGAGAAAAGAACATTTGTCAACACCACGAACCTTATCATCATTCGCACATTATACACTCAATCCATGTCTACACACCACTGCGTAGGTCAAGTTGACATTCCATACACTACAGTGGAGCAAACAACACCATAGAGATCTTATCAACTGATGATGATGATGATGTCTGCTTCCATCCACTTATATCTATCTTTTGGTGGATATCATTAACGGGAATAAAAATCCAACGTTATCAACTTTATCAACTGGTGGACCAGCTTTCTGGGTTTGACCTCGCAGAAGTTCAGAAGTCAACAGATTACCGATACCAGACCGTTTCCTGTGGCTGATACGACACACTTGCAGTATTGGTTTGCTCTTTGTCAACACTTCGTCACGTGACCTGTCAAGTGAATGCAGTATGTAGGTCAGCGTTGTTGACATTTTTTACATTAGACATTATAGAGTTTCACAGAACAGGTGGATCAATTCTTGTCAATGTTAACAGGAAGACAGTATTTGTGAACTAAGAAGTCCTATTTTCATCGATGGATCTTCTTGTTTTCCATATATGAACTTTAATATTTAAGGCCAGAATGTTTAATTGAATAAAGTGGCAGTTTGTTTGTTTTCATAAAAATAACTTTGCCATTACTGTAAAACTGAGCCTATTTTGCAACACATACTATCATACACATAATTTATATATATTTATGTTTACATGTTATTTGTTTGTATAGTATGTTAGTTTCTATGTCAGCGGGTTGTGTTTAAGGTTGGGCGGCGTCCTCACAACAGAATATCCCACGTCATAGAGGGTCCGTTGTGGGCGTTTTCTATAGGTGCAATTTTCTTGATTGAAAATTTGCTGCGACAACTGTTGCTTTTGTGTTAGCTGTGAAGTCTGTAATTATTGTTATTTTTGTAATATTTCTTTGTTCTTTAGTTTTGTTTTGATTTGTTTGTAATTTGTTGGTCTAACCTTTTCTATCTTTCAGTTCTATTCACAATTTATATTCATATATTGTGACGTCATTTGTGTTGTTATTCTTTGCAGATTCAGTGATTATTTTCATTGATTTCCCTATTTGATTTATTTTGATTTCTGCAAACGTTCTTGTATTGTCAGTCCTATTTGTACTTTATGTATTCTGTTGGTTGACATATGTTTTATATAGGTATATTTCATAAGACACAATTGCCTGTGCACTGCACTTGGATTATGGTATAAACCAGTACCTGATTATTATTACTATTATACAAGACCTTATTAAAGGCTTGTGACCCACAGATATTGGGATAGTATACTGATTAATCAAGTCATTGAGAACTTGTGGTATTATTATTGATTCAGGTGATTAGTATTATTGTTAGACATCATGTCTACATTAGAATACTTCATTACACAAGGGAAAGCCCTTGATAAGACTGGTCAACAATTAGAACAATGGGCAGTTGCTCAATATGACAAAGCATTAGCTGCAGAAGAGAAAAGATTAGCTGCAGAAGAAAGAAAAGCTATGGCGGAAGAGAAAAGATTAGAAAGAGAAGCTGAGGCTGCTGCTGAACAAAAGAAATTGCAGATGCAGGTGGAGGAAAGGAGATTTGAAGCTGAACAAAAAAAATTAGAAAGAGAAGCTGCAGCTGAACAAAAAAAATTAGAAAGAGAAGCTGCTGCTGAACAAAAAAGATTAGACAGGGAAGCTGAACAAAAAAGATTAGACAGGGAAGCTGAACAAAAAAGATTAGACAGGGAGGCTGAACAAAAAAGATTAGATGCTGAAGAGAAAAAAGCAATAAGAGAACATGAATTTGAGTTGGAGAAATTGAGATTGACAAGTATGAGTAATGTTAATCAGGCATCTAGTGGTAATGGTAAACCTTCTACTTACAAGGTTAAGGTTCCACCGTTCAATCAGTCCAGTGACGATATTACATTCTGGCTGGATAGATTTGAACGTTCTTGTCGTACACATAATGTGGATAAATCACAATACGCTAATCAATTATCAGAAAACTTGAAAGGTGAATCTTTGACTAGATTATGCCTTGTAGGAGAAGCAGATAAGGATAATTATGATGTCATTAGGGCGGCTTTGATAAAAAAATATCAGCTAAGTGAGGAAGGCTATCGCCTTTTATTTAAAACGATGGTACCTGAGACGGGTGTAGAATTCTCAGAATTCACTGCAAAGGCACGTCTCACAGTTGATCGTTGGATTGAGCTTTCCAAAACAGAAAAAACGTATGAAGGACTTATGGATTTGTTGCTCAGAGATAAGATTATGTCATGTGTGAACAAACCTTTCCTTGAATTTATACATGAGCGTAAACCCAAATCTCTAAAAGAAATGGAAGAATATTGTTCCCAATATGTCACTGCACACCCCGACGTGACTTTTGGCAACACTAAGATTAAGGAGAGTATGCCAGTTGCTTCAGCAACACCATACAATCCCAATTATTCACACAGATTTCAGGGACCTCAAAACAGATTTGATAAAAAAGGTAACCATAATAGTTATCAAAACCAAGGTAACCAATCATTTCAGGGTTCTTCTTCAAAGAACTGGAGACGACCTGATAGCTCTCGACACAGGGGTGGTCATAATTATAGGAATTTCCGTAGAGGAAGTAATTATAGAAACTATCAGGGTTATCCGTCTTGGAGTCAACAAGATCATAATTACAGAGATACTCATTATAATGAATATGATAATGGTAACCAAGGGAACTATGACTCAAACCCAAATAGGGGTTACAATAGAGGTAACAATAACTACAGAGGTGATAATAACCGAGGTAGATCTCAAAACAAAAGACATAAACCACATTTTCAGGCAAACTCTGCACAACAAGAGTCCCATGAAGCCTATAAACAGAGTAAAGATAATAATGATGCTAGTAATATGGCATGTGCCGCTTTTGATTTTGGGAGAGCATCTCAGTGCCCCCAATGCAAAACGTTATTTGAGCCAACCACAGTGTCTACTTTAAGCTGTGGCCATCCTCTTCCTGCTCTTCCAGCATCAGTCGCGCATGATGGAAGAGGTTCTCTTGTCTTACATAAGGGTTTAGTGAATAACAATCCAGTCTCTGTGCTATTTGATTCTGGATGCACCACAATTGGTGTTAGGCAGTCACTCGTAGATCCTACCCGTGCCACTGGACAAGTAGTCAAATGTGTAACATTTGGCGGCACATTAGAGAAATACTCTACTGCTATCATTAGGATTGCTACTCCTTTCTTTACAGGAGATGTACACGCATGTCTTCTTCCGAATCCGATCGCTGACCTCATCATCGGTCGCATTCATGGAGTCAAAGAATGCACTCCGCAACAAATTTCCACGTGGGAAAGGCAAAACATGCAGATTGCTAACGCTGTAGTCACTAGAGCTCAGGCTCTTAATATGCCTCAAACTTCATCTACTGAAGATAATGAAGTGCATAACCAAGATAATCCCTTGGTAATTTCTCGTGACTCGTTTATAAAACAGCAAGAAGATGATCCCACTCTGAAGAAATTCTTCATTCTTGCAACTAAAGGTGATCCGAATAAAGACACAAGTCGTAAATCGTGGATTACAAAGAAGAATGGCGTACTTGTACGTATGGTTCAAGACTCCATTACGTCAAGTCATTCTCAAATCCTGGTTCCCAAGAATTTGAGAGTTAAAATTTTGCAGCACGCTCACGACTCTCAGTGTGCTGGACACATGGGTTTTTCCCGTACTAAGTCAAGAGTCCTTGCGGCTTTCTTTTGGCCATTGGTAAACAAGGACATACGGATTTATTGTCGATCTTGTAAAGTATGTCAGGAAGTTAAATCCAAAGGTCCACGGCATGCTGCACCCATTCAGGCGGCGGACATTCCTATTCGGCCGTTTCAAAAAATGGCCATAGACATTATTGGTCCATTTAAGATCAAGTCTGCCAGAGGACATCAGTTTATCTTGACGTGTGTTGATATGTGCACACGTTGGCCAGAGGCTATTCCTCTGAAGAGCATTACTACTGCTGATATTGCAGATGCTCTTTGGCTTATATTTTCTCGTCTGGGGTTCCCCGGAGAGATATTGTCAGACCATGGCACCCAACTAATATCAGATACCATGTCTCAAGTAATGTCTACTCTGCAGATAGATAGATCTTTAAGTAGTATCTACCATCCAATGTCTAATGGTATGGTCGAACGCCTTAATAGAACACTTAAAAACTTACTGGGGAAGATAACTGAGGATCATCCTCAAGACTGGGACAGAGTTTTACCTGCGGCCCTCTTCGCTTACAGAGAGGTACCCAATGAACATACGGGATTTTCTCCCTTTGAACTCGTCTTTGGCGCGCGTCCGCGTGGCCCTATGTCGTTGCTTCACGATCTCATAACATCTGACAATATTGACGATGACACAAAGTCATCCTACGAATATGTCATCGCGTTGAGACAAAAGATTATCGAAGCATGCAAATTAGCAACTTCTTCTTCTGAATTTGCGAAACAGAAGGCAAGGCAATTTGCCAATAAGAAGAGATGCTTACGACAACTTTGTCCTGGTGACAAAGCATTTGTATTACTACCTTGTAGGGAAAACAGATTACTTATTTCTTGGAAAGGTCCGTACGATATAATATCGAAAATTTCCGATGTCGACTATATTGTCGATATTGATGGGAAGCATAAAACCTTCCACATCAATATGCTTACTGAATTCCATGAACGTCCGGATTATTTGCAACCCATTTTCCAAGCAACGGACAATTCTCCAGTACAACATGGTCATTACTCATCACTGTCCGTGATACAGGATGAGGAAACAAGTTTTTCAGATGTAAATCTTCCTCTTCCAATGATCCCACTTCATTCCAGTGAATCATGGAAGAACGTTACTGTCTCTCCTGATTTGTCTCTAGGAGAACAGCGACAAGTTTCAACTATGTTGCAAACATTTCAGGATGTACTCACTGACATCCCTGGACAAACGAATGTCATTCAACATGACATTGTTCTAACTGACCATACTCCTATTAGGGTTAGACCTTATCCTATACCTATACATTTTCAAGCACAGGTCGAGAAAGAGTTGGATGAGATGATAGATTTGAAAATAATCGAACCATCCACCTCTGCATATTCTTCGCCGATGGTTATTGTGCGTAAAAAAGACAATAACATACGTCTTTGCGTTGACTATCGAAAATTGAATCAAGTAACGAAGTTCGATGCCGAACCTATGCCTTTACTGGAAGAGCTACTTACTCGACTCTCCAAATCTCATTTTTTCACTAAACTTGATTTGTCTAAAGGATATTGGCAAGTTCCTTTATCTGAACGCGCCAAACCTCTCACGGCTTTTTCAACACCTAGAGGTTTGTTCCAATGGAATTTTATGCCTTTCGGTCTTATGAACGCACCAGCTACATTCGTACGCATGATGCGCCGAATCCTATCTTATCGGTCAGATGTCATTGCATATCTAGACGACATCTGTCTTTTCAGCGATACTTGGGAAGATCACTATTCAGGGTTAGATGAATTGCTGTCTACTTTGCGTGAGCACAACCTGACAGCGAAACCCTCTAAAGCCTATATTGGTTTTAGCGAAATTTCTTTCCTAGGCCACCGAGTTGGTCATGGTTTCCTAAAGACAGAGGACCATAATACTAGTAAGATACTTAACATCTCAATCCCTAAGACTAAAAAACAGGTGAGAAGTCTGTTAGGTCTTATTCAATTTTATGGCAGATTCATTCAGAATCTATCCTCTATCATGGCACCTCTCTCAACACTTCTAAAGAAAGGTTCGCCTAATGTGGTCCACTGGTCTCAGGAATGCCAATGCTCTCTGGATAAGATTAAAACACTGTTTTCAACACCACCTATTTTAGTGCTACCCACTAAAGATAAGACATTCGTTCTTCGTAGTGACGCTTCATCCACTGGGATTGGAGCGGCACTAATGCAAGAGTACTCTGGAACTCTGCATCCTGTAATGTATATTTCCAGAAAACTTAATGCGGCAGAAAGGAATTATTCGGTTTTAGACCGTGAGCTATTAGCTATGGTTTGGTCGATCCTCAAACTACAGAGATTCCTTCTAGGCGCACATTTCATAGTAGAAACCGACCAAAAAGCTCTTACTGCTATACAGAGTAAGAATTTGAAGAGCTCGAGGTCTACTCGATATGCAATTGCTCTTCAACCTTTTCATTTCTCTGTGCGAGCTATTCGTGGATCAGATAATGTGATGGCAGACATTCTGTCAAGATGCCCACATGATTCCACATAACTATTAGGGCTTAGACTTCTTGATATGTCTAGTTCTATAGTAGTTCCTTTTCTATATCATGATAGATACACATTTGTAATTTAATAATATAATGATTGTATCACTACATAGCGGTTCATTGATGTTTATTCACCGCTGTGCTTTGATGATTTTTTCTTCATAAATCATAAATTTAAGATATCTAATACGAAATGATGATATGAATTTTTTAGGCATTGTGTAATTGCCAGAATTGTATTATACTTTGATGACACCTTCCTGGAAAAATATACTTGTAGAGAAATAATTTCTCTCAGTTTATGAGACACATTCTCACCAGTCGCTCCATAAGTCGACTTAGCCTCATATTAGGCGTTATAGGTATTCCTGATATTTTCATCTGCGCATTATTCATGCGTTGTGAGCCTATTGTACGTTGCTCCTAGATGTATTTCAAAAAAAAAAAAAATGTTCCATTTTTTTTTTCCCGGGAGGTGTGGTAAGACTGTTACGTGCAGTCTTTGATATCTTACAATATTATACATAGGTAATTTTTTAGTGCTTAAGGGAAAGTCATTATTGAGTTACTTCCCTTGAAAGTTGTGTCGGCTCTTTCGATCAAACTCCGCGGATAAATCCATTTTACTGCGATTTATTCGTTGTTTGGGTAATAATAGATTGTTCTTGCTTCAGAATATCTATGGCCTGAATTTATGTGTATTGTTTGTCTGAGTAGGACGAGTCTGTCTTATATCTGTATATCTTTACATATCTAAGTCGAACTATATGTTCTGTTGTCTCTAGAGAGGTCAAAGGCTATTCGGCGGATGTGTCGCTAGAGTGTGGTGTGATTTGGCTTCGTCCTGATAGGGACTGTGTGTTTTCCATGTCGGCCTGTCGCCGGGAAAAAGTGATCTCAGTATTTGTGGAGAAGGTGATAGTCGTCTAAACCTATCGTGTATGCTTTACCCCAGTGTTTATTCGTATTGCCAAGGAATGGCAGTTTCATATTTCCTATACCAAGGTAATCAAAGATACTCTTATGAACTCTCGATCGAAGCCACCATTTTCGATAGTTACGATTTGAATGTCTAAGAGAATATATTTGACTCGATGAAAACGACTTCGATTCCTAGCAGCACTATATCCTGTAGATTGCAGTCAATTGTTCATGATCAAATCTACAGAGCAATGAAATGTTTTATGAATGACTAACTTTAGGACAGATTCATTATCTGTATCCAAACGTGAGTGACAGCTCACGAGTGAAGCCATCTTGGAACCAAAACATGTAGTGACTTTCAAGAAGAGAAAAGGGATGCCCGTATTATCGCTTGTTTAGTCCAGAGATCACTGCTACACATGAGAACCCATTATTAGCGGTTCAATATTATTATATGGAAAAATATGTGCTGAACATTATGTTGAAGAATCGTCGCTAGACGAGATTAGGTTTAGAAGCCATCTGAAATATTGTTTATAAGCTGACGTGCTCAGTCAGTGAAGTCAGATGATATATGTATGGGCGATACTGAGTGCTTGGCTACTGACAGTCCATTATACACTTATTCTACATGAGTGCCCATGTAACATTGCAAGACCATTTATCCACTGTACTATGATGTATTATGGCAACCTGTGATTTGTCACTATCTGTGCTGTCGAGTGTGTACGTCCAATTAAACTTTAGAAAAGGTACACAGTCGTTGGTGTCGATGACTTCCAGCCATACATGAGTGTGAGAAAAGAACATTTTTTGTCAACACCACGAACCTTTATCATCATTCGCACATTATACACTCAATCCATGTCTACACACCACTGCGTAGGTCAAGTTGACATTCCATACACTACAGTGGAGCAAACAACACCATAGAGATCTTATCAACTGATGATGATGATGATGTCTGCTTCCATCCACTTATATCTATCTTTTGGTGGATATCATTAACGGGAATAAAAATCCAACGTTATCAACTTTATCAAATATATATATTACCTCACACAGAACTACAGGTAGTCGCACAACTTAAGAATTATATGCTGAATATTTAAGGAAGTCTAGAAGTTCGACAAATTGCCGAAACAAACTGAGAAACTTCGCTAACAGTTATTCTGTTTCGAACAACCTGTCTACTGCGAATATAGGAGCGAGAATGAAATTAAAGTTTCAAACTCGGGCCAATATCTTAAAATCAGACAAAGGGCCCAAACTTATTTCGCCAAGCGAAATTATCTCCCCTACTCCCAACATTTACGTCAGCTTAACGCGTGACGTAACTGCCACCAGTGACCGAGAAATGCGCGTGACAGTTGCAAATCTCAGACAACCGTCTAGAACTGCGTCGTACAGATGCCGGGTTTGACACCTTAAGCTAGTGACAGGTGAACAAAATGGTAGACCAAAAGTCTGCTCTATGTCCAGCGAAACGAATTTCTCACACCTCAGGCCCAGAAATCTGGTCGGGCCGCGCTCTGACCCGGGGAAACTGCAGACGTATGTCTGGCGAGAACCGTATCTTCACAGCTATCTGCGCGACTGACATCTGATGCAATAAGGTTACTAGTCAGTATGAGAAAGAAAAACGATGATGGGAAAGAAATATATATTTTTCGCAACGAATGATGCAAAAAATACAGGAAAAACAAGTACGGAAAAGTAATAAAATGAAAGGATTAGGGTGAGAGAATAGGAAGAAGATGTAGGTAATTTAATGATATAAAGACCCACGTGACAGGACGTCCCCCCTTAAGATATGGAAGCACTCCATGTCTACGTTATGGAATTAAATTTCCTATAACCGTAGCTTCGGGGTGTCTGTCTTCTTCCTTCTCATCTTCCCCCTCCATCTCTCTCCAATTCCTACTCAAGTCTACTCCCCAAAGTTTCCTTCCTCTGGAATGTCTCCCATGCGCGCTTGAAAGAGCGTCGCCGCTTCTGACATTTTTGAAAGATTTCCTGTGATAGCGGTGGAATATCCCTGCCACTATCGTCATCTTCGTCAGTTTTGGCGATCGTCAGGAGATGGTCGGAGGTTGGCACTGGTTTTTCCAAGTATCTCTTTAAGAGATTTAAATGGAAAACCTTCTCCTTTCCTTCAATAGAGATCTGGTAGTTAGCCTTAGAAATCTTTTTCAGGACGGTAAACGGCCCTTGCCATCCGATCTTCAGTTGGTTGTTCTCGGTAGGGAGCAACACCAAAACTTTCTCTCCTGCTTCCAGTTCTCTCTCTTCCGCGACTTTCCTGTATCGGTTAGCGTGCTTGGTGCGTGCTCGCTTAAAGTTAGTCGTTGCTAGGTCCCACCCTAGTTTCAACCGTTCCTTTAAAACCGACACATATTTACTGGCTGAGACAACTGTCTCATCAGCCTTCTCGTCTGTCAGAGACTGAAGTAAGGCTTCAAGCGGGCCCTTAATGGGTCTGCCGAATAAGAGTGTAGCTGGCGGAAATCCTGTGGAAGTATGAGGAGATTCTCTGTAGCCAAATAATGCTGCAGGAATACAGAGATCCCAATCTTCAGGTTTCACTTGTGCCAGCTTACTTAGCATCATGGTGAGGTTTCCATTAGCACGTTCCACGAGCCCATTTCCGGCCGGAGTATATGGCTTAGTGTGGATGTGCTGGGTCCTCAAGATCTTAACGATCTCATCCATCAACAGGTTTCGGTATGGAGATCCATTATCCGTCAACACTTGCTGAGGGAATCCCAACCGAGTGAAAATCTGCACGAGGGCTTCTGCGACATGCTTGGCATCTGCGCATGTTAGCGGGATAGCTTCTGCCCATAAAGTGCATGTATCGACTAAGGTCAGGATAAACCTGTTCCTTCTTTTAGTCCTTTCGAAAGGCCCTAAAATGTCGATCACAACCCGTTCGAATGGTGTTCCCATTATTGGCATTTCACCCATGTGGACTGGGGGTGTCCGTTGCTTGGGTGGTACACGTTGGCACTGGGCACAGGATTTGACATACCTGATAATATCAGTATTTACTCCTGGCCACCAATAATGAGTGGTTATACGTTGGTTTGTGGCGTTCTGTCCCATATGTCCGCTGAAGGGAAGAGAGTGCCCCATTTCTAGGATTTGGCTTCTGTACTGTTTCGGTACTAGGAGCTGGTTGTAACCTTGGTCAGGCTTGCCCGTTCTCCGATAAAGTACGCCATCCTCAGAAAAAATGTCCCCGTGCTGTTTGGGTTCCTTAGCCATGGGCAGTTTCCTAAAGCAGGGTGCCAAAGTAGGGTCCTTGTATTGCGCTTCTTTAAGTTCCATAGGTAACAAATTAGGCGCAGGCTCCCGTTCCTTCTTGGTTTGCCCTCTTGTAGTTACTGCTGCCACAATCGGCTCTTCCGGTTTCCCAATACACACGTATCTCCCGCCAAGTATGACTGGGTAGATGGGATCATCCATAACAGCCGCTTTGATCACACCTCTGACAAAGTCAGAGTGTATCTCCACCAATGCGATGGGAAGCGCTGTAGGTGCATCACTCTTACGAACTCCACAAAGTTTGACGGTCTCTCCTGTCTCTTGACCGGGTTTAACCAGGTTTCTGGCAACAATGCAATCGTAAGAAAGCCCCGTGTCAAATAAGCAAGAAGTTTGAGAACCGTTCAAAGTAACAGTACCTCGCGTTGAGGGTCTATCCCCAACAGGTTGGGAATCACTGTCAATAATTCCGCCTTGCGAGACTGTCAATAAGCATCCGATGCGTTTCGGCTCGGTGTGCTCGGTCTGATCATATGTCCCGTGCTCAGGGGTTCTCCCTTTGCCACCTTGTCCTTTCTGGCTACGCTGCCATGTAGGGCGGTCGGGTTGATCAGACTGTTTGGGGTGGTTGGGGTACTTGTTCTTGTAGAACTTGGATTTTTCAGGAGGGGGATTTTGAGGTCCAGTTTCTCTGTGGTTATTTTGGTTAGAAGCCTGAGAAGATTGCTCTAGGTTATGTTTTCGAAAATGCTCCTCTGTCGGTTTCCGCTTTGTGGCCGGTAGTTCAGCCAGCGCATTATGGTAACGCTCAGACTTCTCTAAGATGTCTTCAAGTTTTTCTGCCCCCTGCTCAGCGAGAAATCTCCGGGTATCCGCAGACAAAGTGTTCTTTATTTGTTCTGTTAAGACAAATTCCTCAAGACCTTCATAGGTAGAGGGGAGCTGTGAGAGCTGTAGGCACTTTGTCAGATAACCCTTCAAACGAGACGAGAACTGCTGAAAAGTTTCAGAATTCTCCTTTCTGCTGTTGCGAAACAGTTGCAAAAATTTGCGAGCGTTCATTTCAAAGCGCTCCAGTAACGCTTTCTTCAACACATCGTAGTCGTCTTGTTGGCTACTTTCCAGCTTAGAATAAACATCATAAGCAGAACCTTTTAGGGCCTGGGAAAGTTTCATATTCCAACGCGACCTCTCTAACCCGTACAGAGTTGCAATTTTCTCAAATTTTTCTAACCATGTGTCAATCTTCTCATTTGGACAAGGGAAAGACTCAAGAGTGAAAGACATAGCATTTAGTTGAAGAGATTGAGTGTTAGCAGGGTCAGTTAAGGAAGAATGAGGAGAAGACTCTCCATTGCTGGAGGTAGAGGCAGCACCACGACTTTGGAATTCTAGAGTTTTAAGAGCCAACTCGTGCTGTCTCTGTTTCTCTTTTTCCTCAAGCTGTCTCTCCTCCCTCTCCTTCTCCTGCTGTCTCTCCTTCTCTCTTTCCTCATGCTGTCTCTCCTTCTCTCTTTCCTCATGCTGCATCCTGCGATTTTCCATTTCCTCATCCATCTTCTTCTGCTGAAAATCTGCGGCTGCTTTTTCCTTAGCTTCCGCTGCTTTCCTCTCCGCATCATATCTCTCGAGTTCGTCTCTGACAAATGCTTTCGCTTCTTCTCCTTCCAGTCCCTCCTCTCTCGCTTCGTCCCTGAGAAGTTGTCTAAGCTTTGCCCTCTCGGCCATATTAAATCAGCGACTGAGACTAGTGGAGAACGAAAATAGGAAAAAGGATACACTGGTTCCTACCACTTACGAGAAAAAAAATTACCAAAAATCAAATGATGATATCCTTAACCCTGGGATACCTCCTCCAAAGTAAAATCTAACTATCGCTGCTATTATCGGCAATAAAGCACTTAATGCAAAACACGACTACGCCAAATAAATGGTAGTAAAGATTACAACTGAAAAATAAGTTGCTACAGTGGAAAAGCAAAATAATTATTGCAAAAAAAAGAGAAAAATAATCCCTTAATTATAAAGTCCACTATCAAGTTCACCCCTGAAGACAGTTAGGGTAAGGGAGGCAATTAATCTGGAAAAATAGTCCGAAACGCACTCCTTAGCTTTTGCTCAAACACCTACTTCTTCAAAACCCAGTGAATGTTATACACTCACTACTTTACCAGCGTTTAGTATTACAAAATCAGTAAGTAACATATATTCCGACAATCAACCTGTAACTTAAATGTATATTATTTCTAAATGCTGTGGAAAAAACTATCCGTTTGTGTTGTCAGCACACCCGAAAACAGATCGTTAGTCTAGGGGATAAATTATTTTTAAAAGATACAAAACTCACAAGACATCACACTCTTACTCTATTACAGAATAAAGAATCTTAAATACAAAATCCAGATAGACGAGTCCACGTTTGTCGTACTCGTCTTCCTATTCTAAGTTCAAAGACCGGAAACGAGCAACCATTTGTCGTACTCGTCTTCCTATTCTAAGTTCAAAAATCCTACGGACGAGAACCCATTTGTCGTACTCGTCTTCCTATTCTAAGTTCAAAAATCCTACGGACGAGAACCCATTTGTCGTAGATTTTAGATAGGAGTATTAAGACTAGGGTTGGTCCCTTCAGAATAGGTTGGAATGGGTGATAGTCACAGTGAGAGCTGGTGAAAAAAAACCACAATAGAATTTCCCACACGTGAGATGATAGAATGTGATAAAGAAGCTGTCTTTGAGAATCGAGATAATCTCTCTCTCACCTATCTTCTACGACCGCTTTTTTAAAGGCGTCAGACAGTCTAAACACAGATATATATATATATATTAATATCTCTATCTACTCACGGGCACGCACATACACGTGACGACAGGTAAACACACAGACGTGGGAAAACTATAACAATGATATACAGATAATTGGGATCGAGCTGACCAACGCACTGATTTAGTTCAAGAGAGAGATTTTTATTATTTATCATCAAAAAAAAATCTTCTCACAACACCAAAAATACATCAAGGAAAAACATATACAAATAGTCATAAAATTTAAGAAAAATGCTACAAGGATGATAGCCCCGTTATGATCTTAGCTCTAGGTTTAGCCCACAGCCCCGTTAAGAGAACAGATGATGGCCCAAAGAGTTAAGATACGTAGGGTTTAGGCTAAGAGTTTTTCTTCTTTTCTCGTAAATGTATGCACAGAGTTGAATAATCTGATTTAGCCTAAGAAGTAAAGAAACTCTAGCAAATAGTAACAAATTCTGCAGGTTAAACAAAAAGAATTAAGACAGTAAATGGGTGACAATCTATAACTGTAAAATAACACTCTGATCTGCGTACACTCATTCATTCAGCCATGGCCATGCAGTTATACTCACAACTTTGCTCGCTGCCTCTGGGAACATACTCAATTCTAGGACCTTCACACAGACCCGAAAATGCAGTCCTTGACCAAGAAATCCCCAGTTCCAAAAGACGTACTAAACTCTCAGGGAACGATTCCTGGGTGTTCTAATTTTTCGAATGTCTGATTAAGTCACATAAAATATTGTCCAGGCACGAAAGTTAGCAGAGCACAATGTCATTAGCTTTGGTTTCTAGAATTTAAGGAATGTCGGATCGGTGTCTACTTTCAGGAAGTTACTATATTTGGTCGCCACAGTACTAGTCAAAACTCTGTCGGAATGTTTCTGATCTTTGCTTGCCACAACGGGCTGAATTGTACTGAAGAGTTATTCTGGAAGAATTAATTCTGGCGCGAAGGCCTCTTACTTCATTTAACTGTTACAGTTCAGGTAATGAAAGTGATTTGTTTCTTCCCAAATAAAGTTCACGTACTAGAACGCTGGTAAAGTTGGGTACCACCGTTTCACTATATAAAAGAAAGAACACATATCAAATAATTTTACAATATGTACCCACTATAACTTACATTATTAAACCGCAAGTGTACTGCTTGACTTATCATTTAAATTTCCCGTAAAGTAAGTTATATCTTAAAAAAAAAATCATCAATCCCCATGAATTTAGGAACACGTGCGTGTTCCGTCAACATCTCATGAGGTTTCTAGCATTTGTAAGTTAGCTTAGAAAAATATGATCTCGTCTGATTTCTTAGCAGTAAAATTTAACTTCATTATAGCTACATTATTGTTTAGTAAGCTAAGATATAATTTATTCTGCTATCCACTGAAACACGTCACTAGAAAATAATACAGACTATATAAATTTGGCACTCTGCGCAAAATCTAACTAGTGAAATATGAAATAAGCGACTTAACACTTTATCATTTCACAAAATACTAGATATAATATATATTACCTCACACAGAACTACAGGTAGTCGCACAACTTAAGAATTATATGCTGAATATTTAAGGAAGTCTAGAAGTTCGACAAATTGCCGAAACAAACTGAGAAACTTCGCTAACAGTTATTCTGTTTCGAACAACCTGTCTACTGCGAATATAGGAGCGAGAATGAAATTAATGTTTCAAACTCGGGCCAATATCTTAAAATCAGACAAAGGGCCCAAACTTATTTCGCCAAGCGAAATTATCTCCCCTACTCCCAACATTTACGTCAGCTTAACGCGTGACGTAACTGCCACCAGTGACCGAGAAATGCGCGTGACAGTTGCAAATCTCAGACAACCGTCTACAACTGCGTCGTACAGATGCCGGGTTTGACACCTTAAGCTAGTGACAGGTGAACAAAATGGTAGACCAAAAGTCTGCTCTATGTCCAGCGAAACGAATTTCTCACACCTCAGGCCCAGAAATCTGGTCGGGCCGCGCTCTGACCCGGGGAAATTGCAGACGTATGTCTGGCGAGAACCGTATCTTCACAGCTATCTGCGCGACTGACATCTGATGCAATAAGGTTACTAGTCAGTATGAGAAAGAAAAACGATGATGGGAAAGAAATATATATTTTTCGCAACGAATGATGCAAAAAATACAGGAAAAACAAGTACGGAAAAGTAATAAAATGAAAGGATTAGGGTGAGAGAATAGGAAGAAGATGTAGGTAATTTAATGATATAAAGACCCACGTGACAATACTCTTATTTCTTCATTACTTCTGTTTGAAAGTTGTCTTAACATTAATCTTCTTTTCCTTCTGTCTATCATTCTTGTCTTTTATTCTTCTCTTTGTCTTAATCTTATTTATTCATTTCTTATTATATTCAGCTCCATTATTTCTTCTGTCTTCTCATCCTTTCATTGCACATGACCTTTAACCCATAACCTCAGTCGACAGCCATATTTTCCTAGTACTTATGTGACCCACTTTTCTATCTAGGTCGAAATGTACTTTTTGTTTGACCTATTGGAATTCCCTGCTCTTGATCTCGGTGTCTATCTTTACGTCTTAATATCTTCCTTGATCTATACGTACCCGTATCTCGTTTAAATACCAGCGAGTCTTTCTCCGCCTCCATATATGCCCCTCCCCTTCTCTATTTTATCCTTCTTTTGCGTCTCTCATTATTTCATACCTTTTTCTAAAAAATCAAATTTTCATCAAGAATTTTCATGTATTGATCTTCCATTTTTAGCAAACTGACTCAAAACTGGGCTGCATTTGTTGAGATACCATAGAGCTCACAGCAGCTAAGGTGTGAAAGTTGTGATATTAATAGTATCTCTCATGACGCGATAATATCGATGTGTCAATTCGTTGTTTTTATCATCATTCCTTTTCGTTCCCTGTGAAACATAGGGCAGACACAGTTGCTATCCATCGATTTCTATTCTGGGCTGTCTTTTTCAGCTGTGCCCAAGTCATTCAACTTTCCCTAGCTGCCTCTTCACTCCCAAAAGAAATATTAGTTTCAACCAATGTTCGACCGTATAAAGAGAATAAAATACGCGCATTATACGTATTTTATGGCCCAAAAAATGCGCGTATAATACGTTATTATACGTTATTATACGTTCAATTAATATGAGTAAGTTTGACATGGAGCGCTATCCATAGGTATATAGTGAAATTACGTCATTGACGCATAATGTATAAAAAAAAACTTGTTGTTTGTTTATACTTAACAAGAGTTATGCTGACACTTTAAAGGTAAATATCATATATGTATATATGTTTTATTGAAACTACAGCTTGAATTGCTTGACGAACATGTGTTAAAATGTTTAGATTTACAGAAAAATGGTCATCTGCTGAATGCGACGAATAGGACTCCTTAACACTATCTTTTAAATAATTTATTCTGAATGTCAGCCGATAATACGGCATATTGCATGATTGCACAACTTTATGTTAGTTTTTATTTCAACTGCAGAATTGCAGCAACCCCTAGAGTATGCCTAAAGACTAATGTGAAATGACAAATGACAAATTATAATGAAAGATCTTGCTGCTTCTGTTATTTGTTCTGGATATTTCAATAAAAATGAGTAAATTAAATTGCTTTTAGTTTTAACAGTCTAGCTTCTGTAGGGCAGCATAACATGTTTTAATTAGAGATAAATTTTCAGGTTTTAAAACATTTGACGCAGTAATGCAACGAATTTCAACGTACGGAAGTTTTACCATATTTTATCGTCAAAATACAACACGTATCATACGAACGGTGGTACACTGGTCTCAACTAACACTTGTGACGGTTAGTAATTAGTAATTACACAAGTCAGTGAAAACAGTTCAGCGGGGCTCAAATTGAGCCACACATGAAGGCTGGGAGCTGGGCTTGGTTGTCAGAGGCTATTTGAGGCGCGTGGCATAGAAGTATTTATCTGCAGTCAGAGTTGAGCCTCACTACAACCTCCAGCTATGACAACCTTTGGAACCACAAGTTATATAGCAACAGTGGTATATACAGTATAAGTAGTTTACAAGGTTATCTATAGCAACAGTGGTATATGCAGTATAAGTAGTTTACAAGGTTATCTATAGCAGAAGTGGTAAATGGTAAAGGTAGTCTCAAAGCAGGTACTGCTGCAGTGGAGTGTAGTGTTAGAGACTTCCCCATACTAGGTTTTACTTTATTATGTGGTGAGGTGACCAGTTTCCTTTTTTTTGTTGTCTTTGCCTTCCCTAACTCAAGAGCAGAGTCAGGTGCCCATTTTACAGCAGGGTAAGCTGGAGTGTGAAGCTGCTAGGTTTCAATCCCGGAACCCGGCAACCGTGCCACGAGAGGAATCGGTTCTAACAGCTTAGCCAATCGGGCGCTAGTAGTAGTGTTATGGATAGCATAAACGTTGGTGGACGCAGCGTTATTGGCACGATAACAATTTCAAATCGCGACTGCCGCTCACAAATAAGTGAACTCTGTCAGCTCTAGTACAGTGGTTTTTTTCCTTTTTTTTTTTTTGACGTTTTCGACTTTTCTTAATTTTTATAGAGACTAGTTATATAGAGAGCACTCATTGACAGACCAGTCACATAGAGACCAGTCATATAGACACCAGTCATACAGAGGCGTGTCATATAGAGACCACTCATATAGAGACGTGTCATATAGAAACCAGTCATATAGGGACCAGTCATATAGAGAGCAGTCATATAGATACCACTCATATAGAGACCACTCATATAGAGACGTGTCATATAGACACCAGTCATATAGATACCAGTCATATAGATACCAGTCATGTAGAGATCAGTCATATAGAGATCAGTCATATAGAAACCTGTCATACAGATCCCAGTCATACAGAGCCCAGTCATATAGACACCAGTCATATAGAAACCAGTCATATAGACACCAGTCATACAGAGACCAGTCATATAGACATCAGTCATACAGAGTAGAGTCATACAGACACCAGTCATATAGACACCAGTCATATAGATACCAGTCATATAGAGACCTGTCATATAGACATCAGTCATATAGACACCAGTCATATAGATACCAGTCATGTAGAGATCAGTCACATAGAGATCAGTCATATAGAAACCTGTCATACAGATCCCAGTCATACAGAGCCCAGTCATATAGACACCAGTCATATAGAAACCAGTCATATAGACACCAGTCATACAGAGACCAGTCATATGGACATCAGTCATACAGAGTAGAGTCATACAGACACCAGTCATATAGACACCAGTCATATAGATACCAGTCATATAGACACCAGTCATATAGACACCAGTTATATAGATACAAGTCATATAGAGACCTGTCATATAGACATCAGTCATATAGAGACCAGTCATATAGACACCAGTCATATAGATACCAGTCGTATAGAGACCTGTCATATAGACACCAGTCATATAGATACCAGTCATGTAGAGACCAGTCATATAGAGACCAGTCATATACCTATCATACAGATCCCAGTCATACAGAGCCCAGTCATATAGACACCAGTCATATAGAAACCAGTCATATAGACACCAGTCATACAGAGACCAGTCATATGGACATCAGTCATACAGAGTAGAGTCATACAGACACCAGTCATATAGACACCAGTCATATAGATACCAGTCATATAGACACCAGTCATATAGACACCAGTCATATAGATACCAGTCATATAGAGACCTGTCATATAGACATCAGTCATATAGAGACCAGTCATATAGACACCAGTCATATAGACACCAGTCATACAGAGACCAGTCAAATAGAGATACAATACTGCTAGCTTGCAGGGAAGTCACGAAAAACCAAAAGGTAGGAAAGTAATCCCAAATAAATGAATGCTGAAGACGGATGTACTGCGCCGCAAGGTGTCCAACATAGTGCAACGCAAACTACCTGAAAAATGCAGATACAGATATGACTCACCGAGGTGGTTCTCGACCCCCAGGAGAACTGCCAGGTGGGAAAAGTCAGAGAACTTGAGCTGACCACTTGCTTTATTATAGTCATTAAGAAAGAAGTCTGATGGCGAACGAAGAGGGAAGAAATGCAGTGGTCATAAATGCAAAGCTCCGAAAAGCACTTCTAGTGTCTACCAGCTTGTATAACTAAGCCTTGATAACGACTAGCCATGAAAAGAACTACTAGCCTCGTAGCGCTAATAAACACTAAGCCCTGAAAAAGGCTAAAAGGCTCTATTTCAGTGATTCTCAACCTATGATACGCGACCCAAAATTGAGTCACAGGAAACATTACGATCGGTCGCGTCCGTTACGTTTCCTTTACTTGAAGTTGTAAGCAGCATACCTTTTACTAAATTTCTGTATTCGTTGCAAATGTCGCCAGGTTCAATAATTGTTAAATCTGAGCCATGGTAGGAAACAAATTGACAACCACTGCTCTATGATAATGGTCGACCCTAGTGTACTGTGCTTAACCCGAAGGTTGTACTGTGCTTAACCCGAAGGTTGTACTGTGCTTAACCCGAAGGTTTAGACTAGTTTCTAATGATTCCACAGACTGCCTGCGAGCAACTGGTCACAATTTCCTTAATTGAGCACTGACGCAGGTGAAAATCTCCAGGGAAATGGAAAACAAATGTTGTAGAAAGTTCTTTCACACGATCACCGCGTGGCTCGGGAAACTTCAGCGTCAACAATCTTGCAAAGATTAACGAATCATCATTCATTGGAAAGAAAAAGTGTTATTTTCTTCTAAATATTCATTTTTATTTTATAACTTACATTCACATGGTCACGTTTTTTCCATCATCCTTCGTTACAGTTTAAAAACAAAATGAAACAAATTCGTATTGTTTTATATGTACTCTTGACTCTTTATTTCATACATCTTCATTCTTATGTTGTAATATATAATTTGACCTCATTTTGGCTTGGTGCACTCCCTTCAACCCAGACACAGGGTACATCGGTTATATTAGGGCGCATGTCCAAATATTTTAAAAGCCGTGATTAACATCATTACCCTCCAGCTTCCTGAGGAGCATATTGTTGAGGATTGTTGCATGGTTTACGAGCATTTTGGTTTTATCTTGATTTGAATGGTCGCACCATGCAACACCTCAACTAACTAGACTTCAAAGGGTACGCATAAAACGTTAGATGACGCGTTAAGCCTAGTAACGATTTAGTATTGATGTAGCCTTTGAGCTAATAGCAGTGATTAGATAATGTGTGGCAGAGTCCACTAATATATATCTGTTGAGTCTTAACTCATATATTCAACCGTCAGTGTTCAGGCCTCCTAGTTGATGGAACAAGAAATAAATAAGGACTTTTGAGTCCCGAGAATATGTGAAGGCGTTGACATTAAAACGCAGATCTACACGCGATATTCTAGAAAGAACGTGGTGTATTATAAAACGCGATATTGAAAGCGATAATGTTAAAATGTTGCGTGGACAGCCAAACTGAGAATAATTTATTTATCCTGTGATTTTAAGAAATAGACAAGAATGTGTCGGTATTGCCTCCCTTGTTTTGCAGTAGTGGTCCAACAGTGGCCAAAACTCAAGAGTATCTGTTATAGGCTTCAATGGAGTCTATTTTTACACAAGATTACTCTTGGCAGAAATGTCGATAGTAAAGCTTCTATCACATGGGAGTCTTCATAAGATATTCAGATAAGCGAAAACAATACTGGCTGTCGCTGAGCACGTTAATTCTATAATATGCCGACATTTTTATGAAGAAGTTAGCAATGGTTTATTCTAGCTCGTTAAGCCCCCACCGCTGAGTTAATCAGTGGAATTTATTATTATAATATATATAGGTCTGTTTAGAGTGTGTGTTTACTAACTTTGACCGAGACAAACATGTAGTACATTTAAAAGGATTGAATCGAAGTTAAATTTGTAACATTACAAACATTACAATTTAATAATCACTAAGTTTTAACAGTTGGAAAATAATTTGAATAGATAAGGAAAAGGTTTCATCACTTGATTAGGATTTAACTGAACAAAGGAGGTCACGTTTGGCAGCGGATATTTTCCCTTAGCTGCCAATGGTATTTTCTTCTCCCGCTGGGTCAGTTCCTTTCCACTCTACTCTCGCTCGTCTCTGGTCAAAGGTCAGGCGCCGCACGTTCCAAAAACGTCAAAGAGTAACGGCCAAGTTGGTTCTGCGTCTGCTTATAAGACCCTCTTATGATGGCGTCTCTCACAAAGTCAGCCCACTTCTACCTTCACTTGGTTCCAGTGATAGTACTTTCTGATGGTACCATCAATAACTGGTAATAGAAATAGAAACGAAACGCTCTTCTGAGTATGGCGTTTACCGACGCAGTTATGTCCCCCCACCCCCTTCCCTCTTCTATTCTACCATCCCATGTCAGAATTTACCCTTGATGAGAATTAAATTTAATCCCTCGGGATAAAACTTCCTTTACATTTAAACTGAATAGCTTTAGCTTTACATTACATTTAAATGAAACGTTTAAACGTACAGGTACAATATATTTTACATTTACATCTCCACTGTTTGAAAACTGTTCACAATATAAATTTATTTATGTTTCATTTACGTTTACACTTGTGGAAAAGTTTGACACTTCTATTTATTTAAAATGAATATTTTCACATATACATTTACACTGGTTTAAAGCTTGAAAACTTACATTAATTTTAAAGTGAATATGTTTATAAGGACATTTACACTGCTTTGAAAATGTAAGTATTATACTTAGAATGTACATCATTTCTTTAATTTTTCCCTCCCTGCTCTATTGGGAACCTGGAACTACTTTATGCTTTTAGTTCTCTTTACGATACTATCAATAAAGCAATCACCAGCCCTTGTAGTGGTGGTTCATGAATCATCATTCTAGATACTGAGGTTGCCAGCCCTAAATGACTTTGACATCCAATTGCGAGTTTCACACATTAAACTTCATATGGTAAAATATACATATATATGTTAAATCGCATGTTAGTAATAAAATATGAAATGTAAATCACAACTTACGCCAATCCTGGCTACAGACTTAATTGCTCAGATGAATAAAAGAGACGAATTGTTCTCTTACACGCGTCTGGGATGTCTTTAATTTTACAATAGATGATCCCCTCAGATTCCGTGTTTCTTCAGTTTCCTAGTCCCTGGATTCCTTATTAAAATGTAGAGATTTCCTTTGCTTTTGTAAGTCTTATCTGGTACTCCAATAAAAGGTCCGGTTAACAAATAGGAATTATGAATCTAGTTTTCCCTCTGGCGAGGTCTGAAGTCTTGGCGAGCTTGAAATTCACAGAGAAATAAAACTGCGAAATGGTCAGCTTATATTCACATCAATGTTGTTATGAATGTAATCAGAAAAATCCAATCATTTCAAACAGGTCGGGTGAGGCACTTTCAAAATGTTTCCTACATGGAAAAATTTTGCAAAAGGTCACGTCTCTTATATATGGTAATATGATGTCTTGCATACACTCTCACCAACACATTTGTAGACTCATATTGTCTAAAATGTAATAAATCCATGATTGCTTTCAACCAAGTGACCGGAAGCGATTATATTACACTTGTCTGCCCACAGGTGTCACACAGACAGTAATCTCGTTATCTGTCGTATGAGTACGCGAACTCCGTGTCTTATCGGTGATTTAAGCCGATAGTGCTGGCCGATGTACGTGTTAATCTGCCGCGCCTATAATCACCAATCTAGGTAGCGCCAAGCACATGTGATGTATCATATCAGCCGCTCCTGCAAATGTGATATTTATCACCTACATGGTGATTTGATAAAACCAAATATCTGCTACTTAGCAGAAAAAGAAAGAAAGAAAGAAAGAAAGAAAGAATGAAAGAAAGAAAGAAAAGAACGCAAAGTTGCGATAATTGACAGCACATAATAAAAATCAATACCACAAACGTACCGATACTGCCGGAGAGAACCAAAGATCGATAGAGGTCGTCCATTTCGTCTCAAAGATATCTTATTAGAAATACAAAGCCAACGATTTGGCATAATATGTGACGTGATAATGTCAAGACAGTTTGAATAGAATAGTATTCAACTGAAATATATGAACACAGAAAATTAGACGAAGGTTGATATGACCGCTCAGGGTCAAATAGTTGGAAATGCATGAGACTGTGATGGCATTCCTTATTTTGAAATGGGAACCACGGATTTCGTTCATGTTTCCATAATGTGATATGTCTTCAGATAAGTAAGTAGAAAATGTCGTCCTTAGAAGACTTTGTGTTGATTGTCAAGTTTGATGAGATTCACTGCAAGAAGTTTTCATAGTTCGACAATCAAGTGTTATCATTCAATCTATTGAACAAATCTTCATCAATAGGAATATAAAGTGAAACAAAACGAAGTGAATACGAAAGAAGAGAAATAGAATACACAATCTATGAAAACATTAACGAACCCAAATGTTACGGCAGCATTTAATAGACACAATCGAAGTCAGAAGAAATCCAGAAATTATTACGATATATTTTTTAAAGTCCGTAACAACATATGACGTTAACAATTTCGTGCACAGCCTTTCTGTCCCGTTCCACCCGTCTTCTTTACCCCTTTTATGGTCTACCTCCAGTTCCATTCTCTATGCGTTGTAGGTCTCCCTATATCTGTCTTACCCTGGTGGATTCCATTAGAAGGACTGACGTGTAATGCGCCATCGGCGGCTTTTATATTTACCCATTATATTTATTCTCTATATTTGTCACATAATTGGTCGTTCGCGGAGATATGTCGCAGCTTATCCTGTTGGGGACCAGGAAAGTACAGGTGATAATTGCTTAATTCACTTCCTTCTGGGTAGACAAATTAGCGAGGACAATATCTGCAGGCGAGGTTACAAATCGTAATTAAAAGATTATCTAAGAGGGCCACGCATGGGAGATGAGGTCAGGTGTTTAAATTTTAAAATGATATTTTAAAATAACACGCGGGGGAAAGTAAATAACTGACAACCCCTACCCATTACTTTCTGCTCATGAATTGGATCACATGAGAATCAGAAATAAACATTTATTCTGATTGGAACTTTTGTCGGAAACACCATGTGGAAGAGTGGGCAGGAAAACTGCAATATAACCTAGAAAATTCGGAGGCTTAAACACACTGCATTCCAGAATCGTCAAAGAGACAGTTCAGACTGAAGGCAGGAAAGAATAGAGTTAGGATTCGGACTTTATAGGACTGGACAAAACACGTATCGGATCTCCTTCTGAACACTACAGCAAGGAAAACCTACCCTTTAATATGGAAACCGGACTCCTACAGGACCTACTCCCAAAGTCACAGAGGAACTCTAAAGAAAAATAATACCCCTGACTCGTGTTCGAGGCATCTTTATCAAGTTACCAAGACTATTCTACTGAGCGAGAAGTCTAGAGTTCCCAACTAGTTGGGCTTGTGGTACGAATCGAACAGACCATTTGTGGTACTACCCCACAATACCAGTTGTACTACTATTTTGTGGTTCATAGCTTGTGATCAACACTAGAAACCAACGTCCCACGGGTGGTGAAGATACCTGCCTTGACCAGAAGAGGTTACTTCTTGAACTGATATAGAGACGTGCCCTTGCCACAGAGAAGAATTGAAAGAAACAGCTGCATCATCACTTCAGCTCTAAGACAGCTAAGTGACATTTCTAGGAGGCCAAATACAGAAGAACTTTGTTTTGTTTTTTCACCATAAGCTTTCTAAAGCCGAAATCTTTTCTAGGAAGACCACCTACATTTTATTAATCACCAGCTCCTTTTTATTTACATTTGTTCAAAAGCAATTTATCATTAAATTTGTTATACGTTGTTTTACAAATTCATAATTGATTTAGTTATTACAGAGAGAAGTGTCTTGAAGACGCTGGACCAGCTTCGTTATTACTCCCTGATATTTCTTGGAACGTGTCACAACCTCCAGACTTGACCAGTGACGAGAGTGAATCAGTCCATAACCTGCAAAGAACTAAACATCGGCTGGAGCAGAAACCATCAAACTTACTGGCTGCTAAGTACAAACTTAAAAGCTGCGAAGTGAACTTTCAGACAAAACATTCGATATCCACAACATCACCCTGTGATGATTACCTTTTTTTTTAAAAAAGAATTATCCATTTAACACTGTTAAATAAAATTGATTATTAAATTTGTTGTTTGTATATAAATATACAAATTTATAATTGATTTAATCCTTTTGAGAGTACTGCACCAGTATGTCTCAGTCACCTTAAAAACACTTAAAACAGAACTACGAAATTAAGATTTCACTGAATTAAATCAATTTGGGGCTTGAACGAGCTAAATCATACAACTTATCTCTTCACAAAAGTTGTCGGGCAAATAATATGTTAACTGTGCTAAGACACATTCAGCATTGTTCTTGATTTCTGAATATCTTCTGAACCCTCCCTCAAGGTAAAAGCATCATCATCCTTCTATCTTCATCTCTGCCAAGAGTAATCTTGTGTGAAGGTAGATTTCTTTGAAGACCAACATTAGATACTCTAGGTTTTGGCAATTACTGGACCATCACTGCAGAGCAAAGGGGAGCAACCCGTGATACTGTGATTGAAATTGTTTTCGTACTTCCTGATTTCGTAGATAATCCACATTATTCTGCTGTCTATAGCTATGTACTTTTGTAAATTTCTTGAGTTTTAATTTTGTTTTGGCTAACAGAAGATGGCGATCTCATACCACATCTGTTCCTGTCTATACATTTACGTCATGCAATGATGACCTAAAATTTCTTATTTATGCATATGTGATCAATCTGATTCTCACTTATGTCTGGTGATATATCCATGTTGCTTTATATATTCTTTTATCTGAAAATATGCTTCCTCTTATAGCCAGTTGATTTGAAGCACAGAAGTTTGTTAGTAGTACCCCATTCTCGTTCATCGAATCTAATCCATGTTTTCCCATGTCGATGTTATTGTTATTGACGAACAGAATCTACGCACAAACCCATAGGTGCCCAGTCTCCTTCAGTATATGTCGAAGAGTGTGAATGCTAGCCGTTCCAGTAGCTCGCTTGTTGTATACACTACTAATGCATCCTCTCATACGTCCATCTCTGCTAGCCTTACGTTTGATACCAAATTACAATAGTCTTAACCTTGATGGTTCATCTATTGCAGCGTCATTCTCTAACAGGCGATCATTAATTGTTCTCAGTATCTCTGCCTTATCTATATCCAGTGTCCTCACTGTGGGTGCTCTTGATGCTAGTCTGGCGTTGGTGCATGACTTTTTATATAAGGAAATACTCATTGTGCAGGTGGAGCAGCAGGCGTTGGTACATGACTTTTTATATAAGGAATTGAGGAGGAGGAGAGGCGGAGGTGCATGACTTTTTATATAAGGAAATACTCATTGTGCAGGTGGAGCATCAGGTGTTGGTACATGACTTTTTATATAAGGAAATACTCAGTGTGCAGGTGGAGCATCAGGCGGCGGGTGATGACATTTTATATAAGGGATTGAGGTGGAGCAGCAGGTGTTGGCGCATGACTTTTTATATAAGGAATTGAGGAGGAGGAGAGGAGGAGGCGCATGACTTTTTATATAAGGAATTGAGGAGGAGGAGAGGAGGAGGTACATGACTTTTTATATATAAGGAAAATGTGCAGGTGGAGCATCAGGCGGAGGGTGATGACTTTTTATATAAGGAAATACTCATTGTGCAGGTGGAGCAGCAGGCGTTGGTACATGACTTTTATATAAGGAAATACTCATTGCGCAGGTGGAGCATCAGGCGTTGGTGCATGACTTTTTATATAAGGAAATACTCATTGTGCAGGTGGAGCAGCAGGCGTTGGTACATGACTTTTTATATAAGGAATTGAGGAGGAGGAGAGACGGAGGTGCATGACTTTTTATATAAGGAAATACTCATTGTGCAGGTGGAGCATCAGGTGTTGGTACATGACTTTTTATATAAGGAAATACTCAGTGTGCAGGTGGAGCATCAGGCGGCGGGTGATGACATTTTATATAAGGGATTGAGGTGGAGCAGCAGGTGTTGGCGCATGACTTTTTATATAAGGAATTGAGGAGGAGGAGAGGAGGAGGCGCATGACTTTTTATATAAGGAATTGAGGAGGAGGAGAGGAGGAGGTACATGACTTTTTATATATAAGGAAAATGTGCAGGTGGAGCATCAAGCGGAGGGTGATGACTTTTTATATAAGGAAATACTCATTGTGCAGGTGCAGCATCAGGTGTTGGTGCATGACTTTTTATATAAGGAAATACTCAGTGTGCAGGTGGAGCATCAGGCGGCGGGTGATGACTTTTTATATAAGAAAATACTTAGTGTGCAGGTGGAGCATCAGTCGGATGGTGATGACTTTTTATATAACATGGCGGCCTTGAGATAACAAGAAGAGGTTATATGGCGCAAGATGGTGATATGACTTTTTATATAAGGAAATACTCATTGTGCAGGTGGAGCATCAGGCGGATGCGCGTGACTTTTTATATAAGAAAATACTCAGTGTGCAGGTGGAGCATCAGGCGTTGGTGCATGACTTTTTATATAAGGAAATATGCAGTGTGGAGGTGGAGCAGCAGGAGAAGTGGATGACTTTTTTATATAGTAATATGTGTTTATTGAGATAACAAGAAGACGATAATAGGAAGAGGATAATAGACTTTGAGATTTTTAGATAACAAGAAGACGTTATTTATAGATATATATTAATTCTGCAGGAGTGATACAGGGGTAAGATGGCGCGGTGACTTTTTATATATGGAGAAAAATGGCGGCGCGCTGCAGGCGCAAGATGGAAGGATAACTTTTTATATAGGGAAAATGTGCAGGGGCAAGATGACGGAGTTGAGATAACAAGAAGAGGTTATATGGCGCAAGATGGCGGGATGACTTTTTATATAAGGAATTGAGGAGGAGGGTAGGAGGAGGCGGATGACTTTTTATATAGTAATATATTAGTGTTTATTTTTAGATAACAAGAAGACGTTCTTTATATACATATATTAATTCCGCAGGAGTGATGCAGGGGCAAGATGGCGGGATGACTTTTTATATAAGGGAAATGTGGTGGCGCTTTGTGGTGGCGCGTGACTTTTATATAGCACTATATTAGTTCGCTAATAGTGTGTTGTGGTCGAGTGGAGGTTTTTTGTGGTGGGGGGTGACGAGGCATGGGTGTAATGTACCAGGTGGGGTTAGATTAGGGGTGATATTTTTGTGTGATGTGGTAGGGTTTTGGAGGTGGAAGAGAGATATTTTAGATGTTGAGGGGAGATGTGGTGACGTTGTCAGGATGCATCTGTGTACATTTTTGGGGTGTAGCAGGGGAGTGGACCATCGGTGATGAGGTACGGGTGTAATGTAGCAGGTGGGGTTAGGTTAGGGTGGATTTTTGTGTGTTGTGGAATTGTTTTGTTATGTGTGTTGGTGTGTTTGTTTATACAGTCTACAACCGCGTGACTTTTATATAACGAAAATGTGTTTATACGTACATATTACAGATAGGTAACCAATATTACAACAGTTAGACGCTATTTAGTTATACATATATAGAAATATAAAAGAGAAAACACTAGATACATTTTATATATTTATTGACAAAGTTAGTTGATCTATGGGTGACGTATAACCGCACTTCTTTTTCGTATACCACTAGGAGCCCTCAGAACACAGGCGGTTCGGATTACTTGACGAGTCTGTCACGTCTTTTTCGCGTAACCATCTTCAACAAGGTGAGTGTCTGTCGTTATCACGCCATTGTCTATGAAGAAAAAAAAAAAAGAAAAAAAAGGCTTGGGGTGGGTTAACCAGGGTCTGACTAAGCGCGTAATTAATCGTGAGAGGTGTGTTGTATTATGTGTTGTATGGTTTCTTGGTTGTTGTACAGAGTGGAAGATCTTGTCGGCCAGGTAGTTTATGTGTTGGTGCATATGTGTTGTATTATGTGTTGTATGGTTTCTTGGTTGTTGTACAGAGTGGAAGATCTTGTCGGCCAGGTAGTTTATGTGTTGGTGCATATACGTGTAGGTATCTGTGTGTGTGTCTGTAGGTAGTTGTATACAGAGAGTTTAGATGTTGAGCATCACCATATGTCACTTTAGCTTTCTTGGTTAACATAGATTGTACAGGGTTAAATATTTTAGAAAAGTTGTGCCCCGGCTGATCGTGTACAGAATACTTTATTATAGAACAACGTGTCTCAAACGGTTTAGTCTAAGAACCCATGAGGTCTTACAAATTATTGAGGTCCCAGAGATCTTTTGTAGATAAGAGTTGTACCGCGAGGATATGACAATATCAGATAAGGTGTTCGATTATAAGGAACATAGTGTTCACCTCGCTGACTCCCAAATAGGCTTTCCGCGCACCATATTTTGAGAATCACCGTTCGTATGTCTTTATTTATTCAGTCACCGCCTTCCACGCGAACTCAACTTAGAACACGGGGATAATCGATAAGAAATTTCATTACAGGCCATGTTTAATCAGTACGAGATGTGTTTGCTTAAGCGATATCTTGTCGAAAATATGACTTATTTTAAACAGGTGTTACCCGCATGTCTTTGTTACAAGGTTCACTTATCGAGAAGAGGAAGAATATTTCTCACTGCTGTCAGTGTATTTTTTTTCCCGGAGTATTTTCAGTTGTCTTCAACGTACTTTCAATCGTCGTAAATGTACTTTTAATTGTTTTCATTGTAATTTCAGTTGTCTTCCTTGTACTTTTAATTGGCTTCATCGTACTTTCAGTTGTCGCTTACGTACCTTAATTGGTCTTCAGTGTCCTTTCTGATGGCTCGAACGCACTTATGTCTTGAGCATATTTGCAGTTGTTTTCATCGTACGTTCAGATGTCTGCCGTACTTTCTATTGCAAACTGGAGTCTAAATAATCTTTTTACTCAATTTTTTAGTTTTAGTTATTGATTTGTAATGAAAACACACTCGCAGATAATACACTTGTGGGGCTGTCGAATCGTGGGGTGTGTTGGGGTATGGGTTTTTGTGTGCCGGTATTTTAATTGTTGTATATACAATATGTATAGATCGGCGTGAAGTGTTAGAGACTTACATATACTACGTCTACCATGAAGAAGTGGCGTGATGTGTTAGAGACATGATTATACCAGGTTCGGGAGTGAGAGGTGAATGCGTTTCGTGGTAACAGCTGGTTGATTATCCAGAAGCCTAATCGATACCCAACGTGCTGTTGAACAAATATTCAGTGTTACCTTTTCTTGATTTGCGAGAGTCTGTCACTATGAGTTATCTGTAAGATTTTACATAGTTTTGTTAAGGCGTTTATTTTCTATAATAGTGTGTGTTCGTAAGCAATAACACGGGCTTTTTTGTGTGTTTTATTAGGTATAGATACACTACGTAAAAAAGTGATCTCACCAGAACTTTGTTATCTATGTAGATGTATCATAGTCTGGTTACAAACATCAAACTGGTTTAGAAGTAACTTTATCATTTTTATTGGAAGGAATTGTGATTTTTTTTTTCGTTTACATGAATATAACAAATTGATTGTTCCAAAACCTTCAGGCAACTATGTTACTACTTGACTTGAGAAAAGGGACTTTTTATAAACACTCTTGAGTGAATTCCCCTTGTTTTCCTACCAGCTATAGAATAAAGAGGGAAATATATTTTTAAAACTAATACCTGTTATAGAGGCAGATGAGTAAGGGTTGGTATGATGGGGATGTTTTTGTGTTGTGTGTGTAGCTAGTGATAATATGATAGGGAATTCCATTGTTGGGTGAATGTAACTACATATTAACACATGCACTCGGTCACGTGGTAGTTTTCTTTATTATTTATATTATATCATGAGTAATAAAATCTACTTACCCCAATGTTCAGTTAATGTTATGTAAAGCCATCTCGCATGTGGTGGATATGTTCAACACATCGTAGACTTCCCGGTCTCACCCGGTTATACAGACTTTGAAATCCAACACGTGACAACACCTCAACACTTGGTGGTTTATCTTTCGACGAAATACCGACGAGGTCCCGCAGACACGGTAGATGGAAGGTAGTGAGACTTCTTTCTTGCTTAGTTGTATTGTCGTGCAATTTTCAAACTTTAGTGAAAGATTTTCTTCCAAACACCAAAGACGATCCCAAAATTTTCTCCCAGGCCTCCTCAAAGGGGCCAACCTATAGGTAAATAGATCAACCGTCAAATACTTCTTTAAAAAATTTCTCACCACTTGTCAAAAAAATACTGCCCCTTGTCAAAAAAATATATCCCCCTTATCAATCAAATTTCGCCCCCTCGACAAAGAAATTTCGACCCTTTGTTAAAAAAATACTTCCCCTTGCCAAAAAAATACTACCCCTTTGTTAACAAAATACTTCCCCTTGCCAAAAAATACTCCCCCTTATCAATCAAATTTCACCCCCTCGACAAAGAAATTTTGACCCTTTGTTAAAAAAATACTTCCCCTTGCCAAAAAAATACTACCCCTTTGTTAAAAAAATACTTCCCCTTGCCAAAAAATACTGCCCCTTGTCAAAAAAAATTCGCCCTATTGGTAATCAAACTTCTTCCTATTATCAAAAAATACTCACCCTTGGTAAATACTTACAGTTTCGGTCTTCAACCCGCTCCCCAACGGTTTAAACACTTCATCACTTCTTGTCGTGTGATAAATTATTCTATCCAGAGACTGTCCTTTCTCTCACACGATCACCTTGTGATAAAACTATTTCTTACCCCTTACTTTCACATTGTCATCACTATCATCTCGGCTCAGACAGCACTATAAACATCTATTACCTACCTGATAAAAGCTACGACAAACGTTATCTACCAGTTGTATAGCAACGCCCTTTATCAGTTGCATATAAAGTAACTACATATACACAAGGTATAAGTGATGCACCGCACACAACCCGTAGGCAGACCCAGTTTTAACTGGGCACCAGAGGAACTCTGGAATGGTTAAGGAGGCCAGTCCGATGCTGGTTACAGCATCCGCCTGATGCTCCACCTGCACACTGAGTATTTCCTTATATAAAAAGTCATGCACCAACACCTGCTGCTCCACCTGCGCAATGAGTATTTTCTTATATAAAAAGTCATCACCATCCGACTGAGGCTCCACCTGCACACTAAGTATTTTCTTATATAAAAAGTCATCACCCGCCGCCTGATGCTCCACCTGCACACTGAGTATTTCCTTATATAAAAAGTCATGCACCAACACCTGATGCTGCACCTGCACAATGAGTATTTCCTTATATAAAAAGTCATCACCCTCCGCCTGATGCTCCACCTGCACATTTTCCTTATATATAAAAAGTCATGTACCTCCTCCTCTCCTCCTCCTCAATTCCTTATATAAAAAGTCATGCGCCTCCTCCTCTCCTCCTCCTCAATTCCTTATATAAAAAGTCATGCGCCAACACCTGCTGCTCCACCTCAATCCCTTATATAAAATGTCATCACCCGCCGCCTGATGCTCCACCTGCACACTGAGTATTTCCTTATATAAAAAGTCATGTACCAACACCTGATGCTCCACCTGCACAATGAGTATTTCCTTATATAAAAAGTCATGCACCTCCGCCTCTCCTCCTCCTCAATTCCTTATATAAAAAGTCATGTACCAACGCCTGCTGCTCCACCTGCACAATGAGTATTTCCTTATATAAAAAGTCATGCACCAACGCCTGATGCTCCACCTGCGCAATGAGTATTTCCTTATATAAAAGTCATGTACCAACGCCTGCTGCTCTACCTGCACAATGAGTATTTCCTTATATAAAAAGTCATCACCCTCCGCCTGATGCTCCACCTGCACATTTCCTTATATAAAAAGTCATGCAATACAACAACCTACTTATCTCCCCTTGTTATCTCAAGTCCGCCATCTTGCCCCTTATATTGTTTGTTTGTTTGTTTGTTTGTTTGTTTCAATCCCAGGGCGCGAGTTATTCACTCTTTTGCCCTTTAGGGGACGAGTTTACTCTCGTTCATACCCTTGAGCCAGTTACCCGTTGTGCAGACTGCCTGGCGAGGCGGTGGCGCAGCCACCGCCTCCCTCTGCACATGGTCCGTGTTGCCACACGGCCGGGAAGCCACCAATCGTGACATCAGGCGATGGTACCGCAACCCGGCCGTGCATCCCCCACTGTAGCAGACGAGTAGTGGGTGTGTTTCGGGCTTTCTTTCAACCCCAGAAAGCATCCTAGACTCGAAACAGATTACACCAGGCCCACTTTGGCGTGTGTGTACTGCCCCGAGGTTTGATATCTCTCTACCCTGCAAAGGGGGTCATACCTCCAAAGACAGTAGTGTCTGGCAAAGAGGCCAGCCACCAGTGGGCTTTATTGCAACCCCAGGGAACTTCTCTTCGGGTGGCGAGGGTGCAATGCCACGAGAAGAGTCGTTCTCTACCCTGCAAAGGGGGTTATATCTCCGAGACAAGACGTATCGAGGGGACGTCACAGCCAGTGCCGAGCCTCTACCACTGCTGAGCTGCATTACCATGAATAAACCAGCTCCGGCTCACCTGAACTGGGAGGACCCGGACCCGGGACCAAACAGTCTCGATAGAACACGGCTCTGTTCATCAATGGCGTAGCAGCGACCGAGCCTCTACCACATTCAAATGACGTTATCGGACACAGACACATATCACTGCCTCTACTTTACTGGGAGGACCCGAAAGCCGGGACCACACACAGTCTTGAGAGGACAAACATCGCTTGCAACGCTTGCCCCATATAACCTCCCCTTGTTATCTCAAGTCCGCCATCTTACCCCTGCATCTGCTCCTGCATCTGCTCCTGCATTGCTCCTGCAGAATACTAACCGTTTTGCGCATTGTATACTACTACTACTGCATGACCAGGACAGTAGGTCCACACCATTACCCGCAGATTCGAAGCTTCTATTAATGTTTTCTATTCATGCCGTAGCCAACCATTTTGAACCTTTTGAAGCATAGACTAAGTGTCTGACACAATGACAGCATTTGTTAATGAAGTTTCAGTTAGCAACCTGAAGACTGCGGTAGCTGCCTCTACCTCCATTCTCATGCTGGAAGTTGTTATCTTGTAAGCCGCTCTATGTTCGGCGACGATTCTGCCCTTTACCCCAGCAGAGAAGCCCCAATCTGATTTCTCACCACGGATCACAGGCCCATCAGTATACACAATGGCATCAGTATCCCCGGCATGATCATGTATCAGCTGATTAATTTCCAGTTCTGCTTTTCCATTGGCCCAATTTCTCCACTCTCTGCCAATGCTGATGATGACTTGCTGGTATTTAACCAAGTTCTCATTTGACTCACTCCACTCTTTACTTTTGAATATATTTTAAACTGTAAACACCTGCTTGATCGTTGTCTCTGCCTATGCCATCCATGACATCCCCCTTTTTATTCTTGCACCCTTAATGTCAGCAATGTTTCCATGCAGGGGTGCTGTTTGTCTGTGGTTACTCGCATATAGGATTGTGCCTTTGCCATCGCCTATCTTGATCTAATCGACAGCACTCAAAGCATGTACATCTTAGTCACGATGAAAGGTATCTAACGTACAGTCCAAAACTATACGCATCCCTTCATTTTAAATGCGTTCTAGTCGTTCACATCGTGTTACTGACAGCGTGAGTATTCCCAGCCCATACTCAATGGCCGATATGACAAGCTGATAATTAAGAAGAAATAGTAATCTCTGCTCCAGATGCGCTGCCGGTGTTGTCTGTTCCTATTTATGCGTTTAGGTTCACCATCAAAACCGTGATGTCCTTTCTTCTCTTTTTATCCAAGACATTTTTTAGTCTGGTGCAAAATACTTCTTTCACAGATTTTTCTTTATCAATGTGTTGTTGCATAACACTGGATGCTGCGTATATTTATTTATTATTATTTTTGTGTATGTCTATTTTAAACTCTGCTGTGATAATTCGGGGCCCATTGCTTCCCATTCTATAAGTACTTTTTGTGTTTCCTAAGACAGCATTAGAGTCACTCCTTCACGGTGGCAAGCACTTTCCTCCTCATTTCCTGAAGACAACACAATTTCTCCTGTGATCAGTTTATTCCTCTCTACGCCCTTCCAGCGTGTCTCGCAGATATCCAGGATATCAATTCTTTAATATTTCATTTCTGTTGCTACTTGTGCTGTTTTCTCTTGTTCATATAGAGTGCGAACATTCCTGGTGCTAATCCTGGAGATTTTCCTGGACGAACAAAGGTTAGTCGGCAACCTAGATTCCTTTTTGGCTTTCTCTGTGTTGCTTCGTGCGCCTCCTTTCCAGATGATCTTCTTCTGTCTTGGGCGCTTGAGTTGATTTATTTTTTTATATTTGACTTATCCAAAGTGATTGTTGAAGTTTTTTTGTGTCAACAGGTTTTTATTGGATGGGGTAACCAAGCCCCATGACAAACCCTCCTTAGTAGCTTTTTACGAGATGCCTGGTAGGGTACATGTTACTATTCTTTGCTCCCCTTATAGGCCCCGGTAACATACGGTTGATCAAAACCCAAAGCGCAGACAATTCTTTGCGTCACACATAGGGGAAACCACTGCGTCCTTTAAGAGTTAAATAAAGCGTAACATATTCCTACCCTCTCCCCTCTCTCTTTCTCTCTCTCACACACACACAAACACACACACAGCATTAAATTATCACTGATTTTGTCATAACGCATCAAATAGATCAAGATAGTACTGTGATATTTTTCACTTATATCGAGGTCACATAAGTTCGCATACTACTGCTTACGCAGACAGCAGTCGGAGTGGCACAGAGGTATGGCGCCCGCCTCTAATTATAATGATACTGGGTTCACTCCCAGCACAGGGAGTGTAAATGATGACATTTTTTTTCAGAACCAATGGTTCCTAATGATGCATACTACCTCCAGCTATCCTGGATAGTGAGATTGGATGCCTACCCTTCTGCATTAAAAAAAAATAGGAGGTCGAATGTGCAAGTTACTCATGTTAAAAATCCCCGACAGTTGGAAATCGTAAAGAGTAGGCCGTAAGGACGCTGCCTGGCAAAATTTAAAAATTGGGAAACCTACCCACCACAAAAGTATTTATAGAATGTATGATTGCTGTATACACACATTGGGATGCTCATCGGTGCTACGGAGTTCGTGCACTGTGCTGAGATCCTCCTTCTCTTCTTGCTGAAATGTAAGGAAGGAGAACGGAGCGCTGATGGAGTTATCCGTGTGCAATGAAGATAGTCCTTATAACCAAAACCAAACCAAACTACCTGCTTATGCCCCTCTTCTGAATGCGATACGCTTATGCGCTTGTTTTCAGAGTAAAAATAATGTGTGAAGACTATTGGCAAATTACACTGGACAACAAATTTTGACTTTTTGTGTGTATCTGAGATTAAACCAAGTTACCGTTATGGTGTTTGGGCTGCTGAATATGAAAATGGCCGTTAAAACACCAGATTAGCTCTAGTTTTTTAAATATCTATAAAACAAGTGTTAAACATTTGCATTTACATACCATACGATAATAATGTTCATAGCGGAAATGATTCATGCCTTTTTGCCTGTCGCTTGTAATGAGTTTCTGGAGCATCTCTCACAAGGGTCTAACAATAGTCTGCTAGCATTGCTGCATTCCATTTCCCTTGGTACATTTTTTCGAGGGTAGTAATGTCTAATGAAATCGTTCCACATGCTCGTCACTGACAGCTCCGCAGTTGGCAGGGAAGAAATCCAGATGAGAGTGTAAAATCTGTAATTTCAAAGACATGTTGCACCCTAGTCTCTCGTAGCGCTGCAAGAGGGTTTCTACAAGCTCCTGGTAATTGCCATCTTTATTGTTTCCTAGAACGTTTCTGGCCACTTGCTGTATAGCATTCCAAGCTAACTTTTCATCACCTGTGAGGATATCATCAAAACTCTGATCTCGGAAGAGCTGACGTATCTGCGGACCGACAAATATACCTTCCTTGATTTTGGCCTCACTAAGTCTTGGAAATTTATCACGAAGGTATAAAATCATGCCCCATTTCGATCTATGGCCTTTTCAAAATTCTTCATTAGTCCAAGTTTGATGTGGAGAGGAGGGAGCAAGATCTTGTGGGATTCTACAAGTGGTTCGTTAAGTACATTATTTTCAGGTGACGATCAGAATCCATTTTATCTTGTGATTGGTCAAGCGAATATGTGTGATTCTGTGGGGAAATATCTTTCGTGTATTGAAAAATTAAAAGATGGGTGTGCCCATTTTCGTTAATTGCCTCAAATCCATATTTTTCAACGACCTCTTCAACGCCACTATTGCATGTTCCCATCTTTGTATTTAGGTCAGCTGTCTAGATTATACTGTATTTTTTTCCGTTGTATTTTAAAGTCTTGTTTTAAATTCTTATTTCGTGATTTCTTCTGTGTCATTAGTTGGTGTATACCATTGGATGATGATCGTCTGTCTTTTTATTTTGGTAGTTTTGAATGTTGCCGATATCGGTCTGAGCCCCATTGCTTCAAGTCCTATGAGAACCTTTCCTTTCAGCAATCCAGTCACACCTTCACCATGAAGTGCGTTTATTCATGCATTTTTTCGACGTAGTCACGGAATTTGGATAGATGTCTTGTCCACTGCGGCAGTATTTAGTTACATTTTTGTGTGTACTAAATTATGTAACTCCACCTAGGCCGGTCCCAAACCCGGCTGAAAAAGGAGGAGGGCGGCCTGCATGGAGGCCGTAAGGAGGCAGCCCCTCCAACATGCAAAAGCGTAACAGGCCAATCACTTGTTTGCTTTAAACTTTTGATTACGAGAACTACAAGAGAGAAAACTGGACTGATTCTAAAGGCGACGAACTAGAACGGACTACGACTTATGGAACTTGGAACACAAGATGTATAAATGGGAAAGAAGAGGAACTGGTGGAAGAGATGAGGAAAGCAAAACTAGAAATCCTGGCTATAACGGAAACAAAGAAAAAAAAACAAGGAGTCATGGATCTCGATGGCAACACGCTGCTCTACAGTGGTGTACCCACATCTGAAAGAGCTAAAGGGGGCGCGGGTTGCATTGTGGCCAAAAACCAAAAAGATAGTATCAAGGGATGGAACTTTTTCTCGGAGCGCATTATGGTTGTAAAACTAAAAGAAGGAGAAACCATAGTCAACCTGGTCATAGTGTATGGGCCAAATGGGGATGAGAGAGCAGAGGTCAAGGAGGAATTCTTCAAGCTGCTTCAAAGAACAGTGTATGACTGCCTAGATGAAATTATCATTCTCGGAGATTTCAATGCCAGAGTTGGAATTGACCATGCTAGATGGGGTGAAGTTATCGGAAGTTATGGAGAAGATACTCTCAATGACAATGGAAAGCGACTCCTTAGATTCTGCAGTGAGCAGAATCTGATCATTACAAATACAAAGTTCCCCCATAAGCGCATACATGCATCCATTACATGTGAACCAACTAAAAATGAGAAGTCAGTGATCGACTATGCCATTGTTAGGAAGAGCTCATTCAAATATGTCTGGGATGCTAGAGCCTGGAGGGGGCCAGAGATTGGAAGTGATCACTACCTGCTTACAATCAAAAGAACAATTGAAAGAATTGCTCAGCCTCGGAACTGCCCAACATCACGCAAGAAACTAAGTAAACGAACGGGAGAAATGAACATTAAGACCTACAAGCTTGTGGTAAAGTGGGATGATATAAATATTTATAGGGACTTAGTGTACTGACTGAGATCAGCTGTGAAGGTATCTGTATCTAATATGTGTAGTGTTTTACAGATAACCTTACTTACTGCCACATATTTATATCTCAGTCAGAATTATTCTGGAATATTGTGTTGGCAACGTTATATGTCTAGGGTTATGCAAATGATGAAGTGTAAGTCACCACAACAACAAACAGATAAACAATTTAATTATTCCACCACACTTGACAACACTGTGACACTCACAAACAGTTAACACTCTAGAAGACTATCTTAAAAGATTCAATGATAAATTTCAGATATATACAGATGTATTGATTTTTTCTACAATAGTGATCCTGATTCAACTACACAGTGAACCAGGCAATATTATAACATGTAATTACAAATATTATGTACACAGATATAAATGTGGTCTTTGCATTGACATACAATATTAGTAATCTATGTGTGTGAGTTGTGATGTGGTAATATGAGGTAATACTGGTTTTGTTCTTCAAGATATGTTCTTATTGGTCATCATGACTGCATGTGCTTGTGTATGTTGGAACTAGTATTGGAGATGGTCTCAGTTCCGAACATTAAAACAATTAATTGCCCCTCTTTAATTAATACAATTCATTTTAAAAGGAGGGTGTAACCGCATATTTTAGCAGTAACCTCTTCTGTATTGGTTCCAACTTCATTGTAAACCACCAACTGATACACTCTAGATTTGCTGGTTTCTCACTGAATGTAATTAAACGTTAATGTTATATAGTCTGTTTACACCAACTGTTGCGAGTGTAGTGGTTTGGTCTATATCATCGCCACACAGGCTAATTCAATATATGTGTGCTGCTGACCTGTCACTGTGTCTGGAATGTTGACCTGGGTGTGTGTTGATATGTTCGCACACCACAGTACGTACATAAGGGTACATGCAGGAGTCAAGAAGGGTTGCAAACGACTGGAACAGTTCGATACTGTTTATTCCTTTACAACACAGATACGATGACATAAATGACACACATTCGACAGCAAAACACGAATCATAGTATATAATCTCCACACTGCATCAATACCTAATACGGCCTGTCCTAATCCTGGACTTATAATAGCTTAATAGCTTCATACATCTCCACACTGCAGTTAATATATAATATGGCCTGTCCTAATCCTGGACTGATAATAGCTTAATAGCTTCATACATCTCCACACTGCAGTTAATATATAATATGGCCTGTCCTAATCCTGGACTTATAATAGCTTAACAGCTTCACAAATCTTCATACTGCAGTTAAACATAATATGGCCTACAAAAGTACCTTAATACACAGCGAAGCCTGCATCACCCGGCAGCTTCATTAATCTTCAAAATATGGCCTACAAAAGTACTTCAATACATAGCAAAGCCTGCATCACACGGCAGCTATAATAAGGTTCATACGGCCTAAACAAATCTTCACTGCAGTGTATCACATAGGCTGTACACACAGCGAAATATATAAGTCGACATTTTCTCAAATCCTACGTAGGCATACATTATCCAAAAAACACTGGGACTCGACCTACACGGTCCACGCCCAAAACACAACTCCCTCAATCACACACTAGTCCTGCCAAAAAACCCGTCACGAGATTCGGTTGTCTTGAACACCGTTCTCGATAACACATGCAGACTAGCGAGCTATTCACATGACTCAAAACAGTACAGAATAAATACATTAAACAGCGTTCACACGCTTATCTGTACTCTGTCACCCGAAAATAGGAAAAGATAATTCTATCCTAAAGTCAAACAAGTATCCGCTTAATCAAGCGTTGCAACTCGAAATTTAATATGTTCAAAACATTCTAAAGATTACTTCCCCTTCCATAAGTTCCACCTGCAACAGTTACCACCCGCTCCGGGAAAAAAAATGATTCTATCATTTTTTTTTGAAAAAATTAACTCCCAAAAACGAAAAATTTAGAAGACAATTAAGCTGTAACGTATGCCTACAAAAATATCTTATTTTAAATCAAAATTATATCTACAACAAATATCAGCATTAAAGTGTAAAGTAGCAATTAAAGCATACAGCATAATCAGCTAAGTATAAAAAGTAATTAGCTAAATATACAAATATGATCAGTTCCAAAATTAAGTTACGTATATTTAGTACAAACCAAACTGAAAACAACCAATCGAAAGAGAAAACACAAGATCAATCAAAAGAAGAATGATCTGTAAAAAAAAAAGGAAAGTAAGAACTCAACAATACCATATACTCATAATTAAGTTGGACAATTACATGTAAAATAAATACAACTGTCAAAAGTAGATATGTTATATCAAGTCATATAACCACTCCAACAATACAAAGAAGAGAGGTATAAGTGTTGAAAGAAGACAAAGTATACAAATAGAATCAAGTAAAACGAAGATGAGGTACGAAAGTATAAACAAGATATGAAATCCATACCGAAAAGACAACAGAAAAGGAGGAATGAAATGAAGAATAGTTACCAAAGACAGATAGAAAGCAAAGGCACGAACGCAAAGAAAGTCAATAACAGTATATACTAATAACTGTTTTGATCAGATAACCTATTCAAAAATAAATATATAAACATGATCGAAAGGCACAACACAAAATATCAAAGTATATCTATACTAATACCATCAAAAAATAATTTATAACTAAACAAAACCTAATAAGTAATTTAACTAAGTTATAAGAGTTATACAAAACTAACATAAATAAATTATAGGCATCGAACAAACAAGTAATAGCATTACTATAACTAATACGACCAACGCACAATCAAGCGCTAAAAATAAAAAATACATCATAATAAAAAACAACTTTTTACAAGAACTAATCAAACTACATATCAATGATATCACGAAGTCAAATGCTGGGCACACCCAACAAAAAATTACAATGCCAAAAAAAAAAAAAATCATTTTTTTCAACAGTACCGTACAAACATTTTTTTCTCGATAAGTTACATAAAAACAGTATTTAATTTTTAAGTAATTCAGTAATACTTTAAGTAAAGCCTAATAATGAAATCAATATTTTAACAAAATGAGTGAAATATAAAACAAAAATCCTATCTCGAAGAAACCTTTAAATCAACACATGTAAATTTAATTTATGCTTTAAGTTCTTTCTGCTGACAATTACGTTCAGCTCAGTAAAATGCTATTTAGCTATAACTCTATCTCTTACTCAAATCGATAAAATATACATTCTAAATAAATCTACAATCTGTTGCTAATATGAAATATAAAAAAGGTTCCATAAAAATATCTACCAAAAAAAAATAAGTTTTTTTTTTAAAATAATCTGCTAGGAAAATAATCTGCATGTCTGACTGGCAAGAAAATCAAGTTCTGGAAAAATCGAAGTTTCACAAAAAGTTAACAAATCCAAATACAAGATCATGTATGATACATGCAAGCTATTTTCAAAATTACATTTCACAACATACCAGATAATACACATCTTCTCTGTATGTTCTATATATTAATTAATCATGACATCAAAACATGAGAAAAATATAAATTAAGTGAATAACGAACACTCAGGACTATCTAAAAGTAACCACTACATCAACACAATAAATGAGTTTGTGCAATCTCATCATGTACAAAACTATCCTAAACAACACAGTTGCAAAAATTCTAAGTTGAACAGAGTAGTATAAAGGATAATAATTACATACTACACATTATCAACACAATAATATATAAATAGCATAAAAATGTATTAATACATCATCAAAATACAGACATATAAATAACAATAAAAAAAATTATGGCAATCAAATGATGCATAGAAATAATCATGACAACAAAATTATATGTTATTTCAAAACAACAACATGTCATGTACTAATATAGAATACAAAAATATTTACTATCTTCACATAAAAAAAAAATAAATCAGACGCGAAGTCTCCCACTCTCTTGTAAACATGCTTGACCTTCAGTAAGCAACACCTCAGATTTAGTTTGACGCTGACAGGTTTCGGTTGACTACTCGAGCGGAAAGTTGACTCACATTTCTGACCGTCAATATGTCACAGAAGCCTTGACCCTTATCGCAACGTAGCTTCTGTCAACAAATACAAATGAAAATTTCCATTTTACTCAATAGTGAAATTTAATGAAAAAAAACGTAGATATCACGTTTACAATTACCCAGTACCGGCTTGTGTAAAAACCCGGTCTCTTCACGATGTCACTAGCTCTCTCTATCACATGTAGATATCATAGAATTCTTGGGGACAACATGACCGACCTTGAATGTCGCCGCTGCCTTACGCTGAAACAAAGTGTTATATTCACAACAACAACCAGAGCAGGCAATAGTATTCAAGCATCCACTGTTATTTTTACTCTGTTTACTTTGATTATAAATGACTCTGGGCTCATGTTGAACAAAATTAGCACAATTGCGCTTATTATTTGTTCTATGATCACAATACTTATTATTACCGTTGTCTTGTTTACAAAAAATGACTTTAGTCTTTTGTTTAGGAACATTACTCTGGTGATGTAAAGCAACATTTGAAAAGCTATTATCTCTATCATACTTTCCAACATTCTTACAATCAAAACTTTGAGATTTGTTAAATTGTCTACAGTATCTACGAGAGGGAAAATTATTATTTTCTGATCTCCCTTGGTACTGTTTACTCTTGGGGTTATCTCTCTTTCTAGAATTTTTTTTCTTTTCCCTTATGGGAACATATTTACCAATAGTTTCAAACTGACTGTGCTGAGTTTGATAACTGCCAGAAACAATAGTATCTCTATTGTTCCGCATATGGGTTTCATCTTTGGAACAAGTAGTAATAGTCTCAACACCCGCTATTAATTTCTGAGTATTTCCAGTAGTAGAGAAATATTTGCTTTTATGAGTCTTGACCTGAAATTTATCACTTTTCTTTTCCTGACCAACAGAACTGGTTGTTACACAAGAATCTTTGTTGTTCTGACGCCAAGAATTATCACTGGAACTATCAGTAATATTAGAACTAGGAAAGTTGTATTTCCCACGATAAGATCTATATTTACTATGTATGACATCTCTCTGAGCTACTTTCTGTCTATCATTGTCAACATTGACAGAAGAGCACCTTTTGTTTTTCAAAACCATATCTAGTAAGCCAAATATTCTTTCCCTTGCTTCCGCAATTTCATTATCTTTAAGTGAAATCGTTTCACTTAACCTTTTATTTAACTCCTTAACAGCCAAAACTTTGTCGCTTTCTTCTGCTAGCAAATTTTCAATTTTAGCGACCTTCTCTTTCTCCATAGTTAACTCTTCTAATTTCACCTTTTCATCCTTTTCTTTGCTTGCTCTCCTCTGTCGCGCTAGTTTCCTCAATCTCATCTTTTGAACCTCTTCTATCTGTGGCTGAAGTCGAGCCACTTGAGCCTGAAGTCCTTGGATTTGAGCAGCTTGTGCCTTTAACTCATTCATATTCTCCGAGGATACATTACTCTTTTCTTTCAGTTGGCGACTGAGACTATCATTGTCATCCAACACATCCTGAAGCATATCTTTATAAGTCTTCTCACAGACATTTCTCTCAACCTTCAATTTCTCATACATCTCTTTCTGTTCTTGAAGTTCCCGCGTGAGATTACCTATCTGAGCTTCCAAGTCTTGGACTTTGCTTAAAGCTGAATTTAATGTAGCTTGTGCACTAGAAAGTTCTGAGTTTGATTCAAGTATCTCACTTTTAAGCTTATACACAGTTGCCTGTAGTTCGCTCTCTTTAGCAACACCTTCTAGGAAATTCTCCCTTTGCTGTAGAGCACTCTGTTTGTTTACTTTTGCTTGTTTCTCAATTCTCAATTCCCTTTCCTGCTCATCAGATGTATGGTTGTGGATTATTTTGAACATGCTTTGCATTATATGTCCGTGTTCAAGTTCAATATACTGTTGTAAAAACACACGAAGGTGCCGTAGCAAATTCACCAAATCCTTGGCCATTACCAAATTGCAAACAAACTTAAAGTTGTGTTCAGCAAATAACTCCAGGGATGTTGACACATTAATCAAAAAATCATCCATTATCCATTCTCCAAGTCGTGCACCTCTCAATCCCTTACCATCTCTACCTACCACCAATGCAGACTCCAACATAGGCCTTATATCTGTAGGGCACATATCACGATCCATGGTGATTCACTTACTTAATCAACTATATATAGTAATAACTTATAGTTATGACAAATTACTGTCGCAAAAGGTTTGACAATTACCCTTCCAGCTCACAAAGTTAACTATTTGTCAAGAAATGAGCTTATTCCTCAATTCTGTATCACCAATTCCTTTTTATAGCACCTTTATCAAGTCACATCATTATCAGGAAAATCGACATATGTCAACAGCCATTAACACCTATGCATCAAATCTTAATCATATGTCAAATTAGACATAAACAACAATAATAACAAAATGAGCAATTAGGGAGGCCTAGCGACATATATGAAGTGACACAATTTACACAAGACACAATCACTTATCAGTCAATGATCCCGCTTCTTTTCCGACACGACACTAGATATCACATAGACTGCTAAAACCTCCACTGCGGGAAAGCACTGCAACTTGATTCGTTTCTCTTCAGGTAATTTCGTCAATATGATATGTGCTTAACAATGCACAAGTTGACAGGAACCATAATACAGCACACACTGCAACTCTTGACTCTTCTGTAGTCTGAAATGCACACGGCAACTCCGTGTATCATAACATCTTGAACTTGTGATGGTGACAACTGGCACAGGTAACTCGAATATTGCAGAAATCTGTCACAACCCGTACAAATGCTGGTACAAATACTGTCCAAGTCTAATTGAACTTCCTTGACCACTGCAGACGTTGTTGTCGTCTATAGGCATGAAATAGGACGTCAATTGCTACTGGTGTAAAGTTGCCTTCTACCACGAATAAAGCGTGCGTCGTTTCTCAAATGCGCCACCCAGGCAGATAATAACTAGGTCACAGTTCTGAAGTACAGGAGATTCAAGCCACGCCTACATAAGGTCAATTATAACAAAGTCAAGTGTTCTACACTCTTGTCACGTGCAAGTCATATGTATTATTTTCAACTTGTAGTGACTGATCCTCTAGATATGTTATGGTCTGGTGGACAAAATTTGATTCACTTTATCCTCTTGCTTCAAGTACATATCACTGTAGAGGTAACAATTTCTTAATCGTATACGCCACTCAGGCACATCTTAAATGATATCCAATGATACGAAAACTACGCCACTTAGGCTATCGACGCGAATAGTCGTAGATGTCAGATCCTGTTGACTGTAAACCACCATAAATGTAACAAAAGTGGTTTCAGTCTGAAATGTTATTACTGTTATTACTGGCCATAAATGTACTCGCATTCGCTAGCATAAACACTAGTCAATATAATATAATTTCCCGGGCATTGCATCAATACCTAATACGGCCTGTCCTAATCCTGGACTTATAATAGCTTAATAGCTTCATACATCTCCACACTGCAGTTAATATATAATATGGCCTGTCCTAATCCTGGACTGATAATAGCTTAATAGCTTCATACATCTCCACACTGCAGTTAATATATAATATGGCCTGTCCTAATCCTGGACTTATAATAGCTTAACAGCTTCACAAATCTTCATACTGCAGTTAAACATAATATGGCCTACAAAAGTACCTTAATACACAGCGAAGCCTGCATCACCCGGCAGCTTCATTAATCTTCAAAATATGGCCTACAAAAGTACTTCAATACATAGCAAAGCCTGCATCACACGGCAGCTATAATAAGGTTCATATGGCCTAAACAAATCTTCACTGCAGTGTATCACATAGGCTGTACACACAGCGAAATATATAAGTCGACATTTTCTCAAATCCTACGTAGGCATACATTATCCAAAAAACACTGGGACTCGACCTACACGGTCCACGCCCAAAACACAACTCCCTCAATCACACACTAGTCCCGCCAAAAAACCCGTCACGAGATTCGGTTGTCTTGAACACCGTTCTCGATAACACATGCAGACTAGCGAGCTATTCACATGACTCAAAACAGTACAGAATAAATACATTAAACAGCGTTCACACGCTTATCTGTACTCTGTCACCCGAAAATAGGAAAAGATAATTCTATCCTAAAGTCAAACAAGTATCCGCTTAATCAAGCGTTGCAACTCGAAATTTAATATGTTCAAAACATTCTAAAGATTACTTCCCCTTCCATAAGTTCCACCTGCAACAGAGGGGTACAAATTGTTGAGCTCTGTTGGCCACGAAGGGCTTAACTTTCGTGATGGCGGCAGGCAAAGACTCCTCTGCTAGACTTCTTCACTGGTTCTGAAGACACCTCACTGGTTCTGAAGACACCTCACTGGTTACTACAGGGACCAAAGAGTATGTTGTAGCCTCTGGATTCAGCAAACGCTCAGACCAGGTGCGGCTTCAATAACTAGGACCACAGTCCCTGAAACAAGAAGGATGTACCTCCTACTTCAGAACTAATTTATACTATCTGGCTAGACTGAGCACAATACATCACAAACACAGAGTTCAGAGCTTTAGTTTAACTGCTATCTTCTTCTGAAGCAGTTTACTCCAGTATTAACCTCCCTAATGGTTACTACGCCTCTGCACTTTCAGCTATAAGTCCTTCCATGTCATAAGGTAGGTGTCAGTGTACTATGTGGTAATTCCATGTAGTTTGACTTTTCTCCGACACCTTCTGTTCAGGTTGGAGCAATATATATATAGATATAGGCCTTGTCTCATGTTCGCTACTGAACTGCACACATATACAGACATAAATTATCAATGTACATTCAATTTTCATTAAAAAGAGATCAAATATTTCAACCTACCACAATTCAAGGAAATAAACATAGATACGTTGACTAGCAATGAATGTAGGCACAAATACTGGCACAAATTCCCATCTGCTTATGTTCCAGGCTTTTATTTAGCAAAAATATGAGCTGGCTTCAACGCACTGTTGCTTTATCAAGCTTATTTGAACTAGTGGTCTCGAACTAACGCTATCAATTAACTATATTAACAGACCTAACCAATCAGGCCATTTCTACCCCATCGTTTGAAAAAAAGTACTCTTACTTCCGTCTCCCTTGACAACAAAAGATAGCATTTATAGTCCGACTAATCGTGTTTAGCCTTACATATCATTCCCTCCAATCAATTCAAATGTAACTTGTGGCCTATTTCCGTACAATGGTGGTTTAAAATTCTGCCACTGAGCGACTCCGAGTTTTTAGGTTGTCTGACACCCTCATTATTTTCTTTTGCCTATAATTTATTAATTCCTGGACTATTTGCGTAACACTTAACATATTCTGTGTCAGCAAGCCCTAAGGAATCCAAATATCTCAATTTAAGGGAGCTAGGTGGCTGCGTTCAAAATGTGCATTTTCTACCACCTCCTGTTCACTTCAATCCCCATGTGGTGTCTGGGTACTGTCATGTTTTCAAACGTAAATCCATCTAATGTCATCTTTCCTAATAAGCGTTTTTCAGGTTTTTTTTAAAACCTAACTCTGGGAAGGGTAGTGTTTTTATCACTGTCCGTCTGAAATAAAGTTAATGCATGTGGCCTTACACGCGTGTTAGGGGTGGCATTAATATAGCGAGACGCGTGTTTAGTGTTGCTTGCGTTGCTGCCTTCAGCCCTCCCTTCTTTCCATCCTACATCCATCTGTTCGTTCGTTTTGGTAACGTAGTATAATTAATGTTAGGATTAATTTAGGTCATTAATCACTTGCGTATCTCAAGGTTTTTCTTAGAACTGCAGTACACGTTTTATTGTGTCTGGGAAACGCGTGTATGTTGCAGAAGGCTTTTACTATCAACGTGGAACGTTACAATTTGCAGACGCAGGAGAACACAAGGGATTTCGAGTACAGTCATTTGGACAGCACTGTTCTTTACCATTCTTCTTTCATTTTATAGAATTTATTTGTTAGGCTTTACATTTACTTTTTAATTTATATATGTGGATTTAGAATTTCACGACAAAGCTGAGAGAGCCAGAAATTAAGACCAGATATCAGGGGCTTATTGCTGCAGCGGTGAGCAGCACAGAAGAACAGCCTGATGACTTGGAAACCCTCTGGCTTAAATTCAAGGACATCATAAAGACAGCTGCTGCAGAAGCATATGGTGATGTCCGACTTGGGAACAAGAGAAAGAAGACACCTTGGTGGACAGAGGAAGTCAAAGAGAAAATAAGAGAGAAGAAAATGGCATTGAAACAATACTTAGGACCTAAAAACACAACAGGACAAATGGAGAAATATAGAGAATATGTGACACTCAAAACAGGAGCAAAGAACAAGGTGCTAGCAGCAAAACAGAAGTCCTGGGAAGAATTTGGAGAAAAGCTAGAAAAAGATGCGCAAGAAAACCATAAATTGTTCTATAAGACCCTAAAGAACATGAGGAAGGAAAAACAATGCCCTCTCAAATTTATAAAGGACAAGCAAGGCAAATTGCTTACTGCCCCGAAGGAAGTAATGGAAAGATGGAAAGAATATTTCTCAGACCACCTGGATGGTGAGCATGGTGAAGCATGAGACCGAAGACGCATCAAAAGTGAGGAATGCAGTAAGCGACCCATAGCATGACTGCTTGCGTCAGGGTTAGCGAAGCAGAGTTGACCAAGACCCTACTCCATCTCCAAGTGGTGGTCCTGGAAACAGGCTGCATCACTGCAGTCTGGCTGAGAAAGTAGTGATCGAACAGGGAAGGCTAACCCGGCCCCAAAAATGCCATGCTGAAAACGTATGTCGGGCCTAAAGGCACTGATATAGCAGCTATGCTGTAAACGGCGACACAACGTAACAAACGTCCTTTTTAAGACGAACGCAGAAGAAGAAAAAAGAGCATGGTGAAGCATCAGAACTGATAACCACTAGCACAGAAGAGAAAACCAATGATGGTGACGATGACATAAAGATGGAAGAACTGAAGCCAGCACTGGGGAAAATCAAGATTGGCACAGCAGCAGGGCATGATGGTACAATACCAGAAATGGTTAAGTACGTGGGAGCATCAGGCGACCTATTACTCTTAAGGGTCCTACAGGCAGCGTGGTGCAACAAGACCATACCAAAGGATTGGGAGATTGCCATCATAACACCAATTTTCAAAAAGGGGGACAATCGACAATGTGGAAAATAGAGGCAAATCTTTTCTCAGTGTCCCTGGTAAAATCTACTCTAGAATCCTAGAGCAGAGACCCCGACGCCTAGCTGAGCCACAATTGGATGAGGTCCAGTGCGGATTCCGAGCAAACCGAAGTACTCAAGACCTTATCTTCACACTCAGACAGCTGAGTGAAAAGGCCCTTGAGTATAAGAGTGAGATCCATCATTGTTTCAAAGATGTGGAAAAGGCGTTTGACAGGGTCCCCTGGAGCAAACTTTGGGACTGTTTGGCAAGGAAGAACATTCCAGCACCTCTTATTCATGCTAAACAGAGCTTCTACAAATCTTGCAGAAATTATGTCGGGACAGCAAACCATAAATCAGAAGAGTTCAGGACTACCAGTGGTGTAAGACAAGGTGATATCCTGTCATCTTATCTTTTCATACTCCTCATGGACGATGTCATCAAGGCATGTAAGGAGAGAACAAGAAAGTATTCAGTGGGGTACTGGAAGATGATACAGGTCTGTATTTCAGAGCTGGCATTTGCTGATGATGTTGCCCTGATTGCTAAATCAGAGGCACATCTCCAATCCAACCTGCAAGTCTGGAAGGAAGAGCTGGAGAAGAGAGGGATGGTCATAAGCAGCTCTAAAACAAAATCCATGGTGATATCACGAGAAGAAAGAAGACATCAGATTAAGCTGGGAGAACAGGTCCTGGAGCAGGTCGACCACTTTAAATACCTCGGAGCTATTATAGACCGAACGGGAGGCATCAAAGAAGAGTTGGCCACTCGAAAAGCAGCAGCTGGGAGACTTTTTCAGGCCATAAATCGAGGATTCCTCAGCAAGAGAGAGGTTGGTAAGAAAACGAAGATGGCTGTATACCGCTCCACCTATGTCCCAGTCTTGACATATGGATGCGAGTCATGGGCAATGACTACAACCCACAAAAGCCAGATCCAAACCTCAGAAATGAGGAAGGTGGTTGAAGTAACAATAAGAGACATGGTCCGCAACCAGACGATACGTCAAGGCCTAAAATCCCACCCCCTGCAGACCCAAGTAGAACAGTCCCAACTAAGATGGTTTGACCATGTCTGCAGAATGGGAGAAGATCGGATACCACGACAAGCATGGGAAACAAAGAGCCAGGGATCCATACCCCCAGGACGACCCAGAGTCCGCTGGGAGGACAACATTAGACAATCTTTGAAGGACCGTGGACTAGAATGGAACCAGGCCAGGAGGAAGACAGCCGATAGGATTGTCTGGCGCTCTCTCTCTTCCAAACCTCTACACCTCACGGTAGAAGAGGAACGACTAAGTAAGTACTAAATTACGTGCATTTTCTAGTGGTGAGCAAATTTCCTTTCCCCACTTTCTCTCAGGTATTAGCCATTTTCTAATCAATTTTACACTCCCTTCGATGATAATTCATCGGATTTGCTTTAAGACTCTCGGCTTTGCTACGATTAGGCACAGGTTAAAAAACCCAGATGTGCTGATCAGTTTTCGCATAGTGACCAAGCGTTGTGTAAGGCGTGCCAGCCGATAAAACATCCGCTTGCAGACAGATTACAGACACGCACTTGACAGTCGGAATGTTGTAATAAGCTTACTGCAGAATTATTACGAAGACATTACTGGTGATAATATAGGGAGTGGTATTTGTAATCTTTGACGAGAATGTTCGAAACTATTGGCCGGCACTTGAGATGTAAACATAACAACATTTCTTATTGGGACCTGGTATAATAGTAAACAACACGTGCCAGGAACGAAAGAAGGAATATAACTTGACACTTTTTACAGTTTATAGCACTGCGAAAATTCACCTCGTCGAGAAAACAACCAGACCTCCCAGAGTTAAGAATAAAATCAGAATTCATATGGGACCGGACTTGTTTGAGCCTCTTGAAGACTTAAAAGCCCAGGAAAACTTTACTATTATTAGCAAGGAAAACCGGAATCTGAGGAATCTGAAACACGGAGTCAACGTGGGAACTTATTGTAAAGTAACAACACCCCAGAACACGTGTAAGAGGCATCTTCAACAAGTTGCCTTATCTTTGAGCCAGAAGTCTATGATCCCAAAGTCAATTATGGGTACGTTGTATATCTATAATTCTATGTTTTGCATTATTAACACGTGAAATTATATATATATATATATATATATATATATATATATATATATATATATATATATATATATATATATATATATATATACATATATATATACATATATATATACATATACATATACATATATATATATATATATATATATATATATATATATATATATATATATATATATATTATATATATATATATATATATATATATATATATATATATATATATATATTGACATGTGAATATTATATGTGAAAATTGCTAAGTGGATGTCCAAGTCATTTGAGGCTGGCAACCTCAGCAAATAGAATGATGATTTCATGAACCACCCCTGGCAGGGCTGGTGACTGCATTATGCGAGTTTCTTATAGAGAACTAAAAGCAGAGGTAGTCCCAAGTTCCAAATGGAGCAGAAAGTGAATGACGAAAGAAATGATGTACATACTTTTTATATTAACATTTTCAACCAGTGTAGATGTGAATGAAAACATCTTCAATCTATATTATTAATCTTTTCAACTTATGTAAAGTTAAACATAAATATATTCAATCTAAATGTAAAGAAAGTTTTCGCTCAACGGGATTAAGATTTATTCTCATCAAGGGTAAAGTTCTGAGATAGATGGGATGGTGGAATAGGAGAGGTGGATACATAAGTATGTGTCGGGAAACTCAATAGTTAGGAGGTTACTTGTTTCTCTTCTCTTGCTATACTAGTCGGTGGCTTCACGGATTGCCTCCCCTGCTTTGCAGTAGTGGTCCAACAGTGGCCAAAACTCAAGAGTATCTAAACTGGGTCGTCAAAGGTGTTTACCTTCGCACAAGATTACTCTTGCTCGTAGATAGAAGTGTAATGACGCTTCTGTCCGAAGGGATGCTTCACAAGATAATCCAGAAGTCAAGAACCATGCGGCATAGCGCTGAGCAATGGTTAACTTATATCTGTCCGTCGCCTTTTGTGAAGGATTTAAGCAATTGTTGTTAGCCCTTCAAGCACCCTGCTGAGTTAACTCAGCGAATTCCTCTTATAATGGTATAGCTCTGTTTATAGATAATTATATGTCTAGGTATAGATATATGTATATATTAAATATTCTATCTCATACGTTTGCTTTCTTACATACAAAAAACTGAAGCGACTATGATTGTTTAGGTTTAAAACAACATGTAACAATTTTAATAGTGAATTAGTCTTTAAATGTTAAAATAAATATGGAAAGATTGGTGAAATTTTATATTGGAACCAAATTTATTTTCCCCTCACGGAGATTAAATAGAGGATTTTATCAATGTCCGTTGCTTTCGCCTATTAATAAGCACTTAGCTTGTCTACGTGAGTCCTGCCGACGCTGTATCGTCATTTTTCTGTTGATGCGGGCACCTCTTCTCCTAACACGTCTTCTGTAGGTCGTCAGTGTTGATTTCCTGCTTTCACAACTAAGGGCGTAGAAACGTCAGTCTTGCCGCCTTGTCCTCGAACCGTCTTATAGCTTCGTTCGTCAAACTATTGGACAAAATAGGACACACATGTTTCTGCTAAGTCCATTTGTTTGAAGCACTCTGACAGGCTCATTCTTCCCACCAATGTTAATCTCTCAGAAGAATTAAATTCTTGAGCACATAACGTAGCTCAATGAATATGATTAAAATTCGCCAATATTCTTCTGCGTATTAACTGGGAAATATGTCTGGACAGCGTGAACAATGATTTGTGCCTGAATTAACATTAACAAGTTACATAAATCTCACAAAATGATATGCTACACTTGAGGCACATATGATGTAGTCATCACTCATCACTGCTCCAGCCAGAGTCTGGGGTCATCTCTGCTGTCGGGTTTTCCCGCTCGACTAGCTAGAAACAATCATCAGCACTTGCTGTAGTGATTCAGGAATATACTCTTTTCATATATTAAGGTTGCCAGCCTCATTTATGACCACTAAGCAAGAAACATGTCAAATTTCACATTTGTAAAATAAATGTTCACAGCTTACCCCAAAGTTTTGGGTTATACAATCTCCTTGCATATCTTTGGGTGGACGCAGCTCTGTATTAGAAGCTTCTAAATCACTTTGGTCTGGGAAATTAGAGTTAATTCCTCCGACGGCGGGTGTTCTGCGAAATCATTTGGCCTGTAAAAACTTGAGTTTAATTTCGCTATGACTGGTGATTCAATTCCTAGGTTTCCGATCTTGTTATTTTAAAGTCCTGGTCCCTTAAGTATCCAGTCTCGGTATTTATAAAGGCGGGCTTACTTTTTAAGGTTTTAAGTTTCCAAAATACTTCGATATGTCACTTATAAGTATGGAATTCTAGGTCCGATCCTTCTCTTTCTGGCGTTTTGGGAGTTGCTTAGCTTGACGTTGCGAATGCAGTCTCTCTGTATTCTGTATCTCTGAGTTCGCTAGATTATATCTCGTATTTCTCAGTTCAATTACAGATTGTGTTCCTGCAGAATTTTCCAATGGAATTCATTGTTTATTCCGGCTTTCACTTCAATCCAATCGTAAGCTCTTTTTCGCACTACGTGTGTTGGGGTGTTTAAATTCAAAATATCCCCCACGTATTTAAAATATTAATTTTAATATTTCCACGCGTGACCTCTTTGTAATAATTCGTAAGTCTTCCGATTGCACACAAACAAATCTGTGACTAATTTCCTGCACAAATGCTACCTGTCGCCAATATTGTCTCTCCAGACAGATTCTCGGTAATAATCTTACACCGGGATGGTCTCGTAAAGGCGATAAACGCATCTACCACCTGGGTAATTGTTACCAACAGATTACTGGTGGCAATGTATGTAGTTATTATAATATTTATTTGTCTGAGGGAAAGTATTTGTTTTTAGAATCAAAATGCTTTCCTGGTCAAAGATATATCACCCATGATTGATTGATACTTTTGTTATATGGGTTATCTCCCCTGGATATCGAATTTGGCGTATGAATCTAGATTTTGTTAGTCTGTTCCTTGTTGGGCCAGAAACAGATTGTTCTTGCTTAGGTTTAAGCAGGAATGTTTATGGTCCGAGTCTATGTTTACTCCGTGTCTATTTCAGACGATTCGGTCTTATATCGTGATATCTTTGTATGTCTATGTGGGACTATTTTTCCTTGTACTGAACTATGGGGTCAGGCAGTTTCTGCGCATGCGAAGAGGAAAAAGGGTCTTCCGTGATGATGGAATGCCTGGTGAATACCACGTCGGAGACCAGTCCGAAGTTTGTTGATCGCTGTGATCTATTATGGGGAAGAAGATAGTTTCTGATATGATTATTAAGTCTATGAGTTCCCCAGTGTTTATTCTGTAACGCCAGGAGAGGGCGTATGTGTTCTGCTAGTGTATTTCCCATGCCCAGGTAAAAGAACTTTTTTGCTGAACTTTTCCTTGCTAAGCTTAGATGGGCAGATGTCTACATGATGATTATCTATATCAATATGTCGGGATGACATGTTACCTAGCAGCACTGAATATGATTGTATGCAGCAGTTATGATGAAAGAATATGCTGATTCTTGTAGAAACATTTGTGTTCATGAACAAAGCCTTTATTGAAGCTTTCCTATGCATTTGTATAGTGAGTAATGCTCACTGGAACCAGAAGCCATTTTGGATCCTATTTTTTGTCGATCATCGATCAGAGAACAGGGATGCCCCTTATTATCAGGTGATGATTAAGAGATCACAGTTATAAAGAAAACCCAATACTGGTGGGTTAACATTGTCTTCAGAAATATTTGCTGAACTTTACCGAAAGAAATCTTCGCTAGAAAAGAGGTTCTGTCTAGGAGTCATACTTGAACATTATTTATTAACTGACAGGCTCGGTCAGTAAGGCCTGATGATTATATTTATAAACAGTGGAAATCTAAGTGCTTGTCTACGGATGTTCCATTGTAATGTTCTTCAACATGAATGCCAACTTAAGATTGTAGACCATTGATCAACAGTATGATGATAAATGTCGACCTGTTTTCCTGTAACTATACTCGTACTGTCCAAGTGTGTGCGTCCAATTAAACAGTATGAAACGGCCACAGTAGTTCCAGCCATCCTTGACTTCTACATGTGATTGGAGTGAGTGTCCTGTGTACCTGTAGAACTGTCATCCATTCGCGTCTTCATTATTGATGTTTACACTCACTCATTCCATCAGAATATACGCATCTTTGTTTTTTTTTTTGTCTTTTTTTTTATTTTTTTTTTTTTTTTTTTTTTTTTTTTTTCGTTCGCCCGCTAATACTCGAGGCGAAATCTCAGGTTATTATTTTTTTATGTCTAACCTGACATTGATTTTACGTGAGTATCCCTTTATTTCTTGTACAGAGACAGGTGTCCCTCGCCATTCAGGCAAATACTCGCCGATTTCGGAGGTACCCATTGCAGCTGGGTCGGCTCAGGAGCCGCCAGACCCTGGTCGACGACACTCCTTCAAATGTCCTCGCCAAGTCTCGAGTTAATCCAGTCCAAATCCCGGTCGACGAAAAATCCTCAAATGCCGTCGCCCGGGTTTGATCCTGTATCACCCGGTCGCCAGAGCGGTGTTGTAACCACTACGCTAGCGCGGCTCCCAATACGCATCTAACAGTACACCTTGTCAGGGCCCCAACAGTCGGTAACCTGACCCATTTAAAGAACATTGTGACTGGACGAGAAATATCACAAAAATAAGCATTTATCAGTAATCTGCCAGACAAACAGACACGGTCGTCGGCAATTTAGACAGACCATCTTGGGGTCTTTTCATGTCGATCGGACGAGACCGTATTTCGTGATATGCGTATCCCTGGCTGGCCGGTTCAAATGCCTGGCAGAACGTAAACTCGTCTGAGGAGTGGTAAAGCAAAAATATAAGAGACAAAGATAGTCCCATAACAGATTCTTCAGTAGGGGAGTTGAGTGTTAGAGAGTTCATCCTACTAGATCTAGCATAGAGTGGACCTTCTGGGACCATGCCTTCTGGGACATGCCTGATATCGTGCAGTTTTAATTTCACCCTTGCCCTTATAATGGTAATAGCCCCTTCAGTCAAAACTGACTATGGGAATGCGCCACTGAGGTGACAGCCTTCAGCTGCTTATTTTCCTGGTGTTCCTTTCGACATTTTCTCATCTCCTAAGGTGACTGCTTTGTACGAAATTGTCTGTCCACAGTTCGGTTTTGATCCTAATCCCCATGCACTCAATGGGGAAAGCAGACAGTGGCGGAACCATACCTAATTAATTGGGGGCTTCCCAGTTTGGAGCGGGTTATAGCTGTCCAGTGAGATCCTAGAACCTCTCCCATTGTCGGAAGTAGCCCCTGGCACCGTGCTCTAAGCCAACTGGGCAAAGTGCTTATAACCGGTAACTGCTACTTCCTGTGTTTTGCCGACACCTATATAGTGAAGCTGGAGTGTTCTCTCCGGGGCGCGAGCTTGGGCAGTTATTTGGAGATCAAGCTGTTTGACATGCAGCTAGTTCTCCCTCTCCACGCAGCTGGTAGATCCAAAGGAACGGCAGTAGCCGATACAGTTTCCAATCCTTTCCCTTAAGGGTATCGTAAAGCAGTTGCAATACTATGATGGAGCTGGGTTTTTTCCCCGCACTTTACCTGTTGTTAATTCTTGGAATATTTTCTTTACTTCTCCAATGATCAAAGTCGCTGGTAGAAACTTCTTCTGGTCCGTGAGCTTAAGGATAAGCAACCGTTAAGCCAAACTGGATGAAGAGATGAGACTACCCACAAATATCGAAAACTGGAAATATATATTAAACAAAAATCAACAAATATTAATTGGCAGTATAGTTTTATTAAAGTACATCACCAATGTATAGGCCTACGCTGTTATTTTGTTACTAAAAATCGACCCACCACATACAACAGTAACTTGCATACTTCATCAAACTGTAAAACGTTTAATATAAGATCTTTAACCTCAAGTTAAGTAATTGTCCGAGACCTGACATGCAGCTGTCAATCAGTGTCAGACCAAGGGGTTCAGAAATGTTCAGTAGGATCGTCTCTGGCAGTTGTTAGTTACTTCTTCACCATTAGGCAGGAACTATCTGGCTTTGCATTGGCTACACTGGCTGGTTGTGTGGAAAACAAATGTAAAAAAAAATTATTAGATAACGTAATGAGGAGATGGCGTTTTGTCAGGGAATTCCTCCCGTTAGCTCTGCAGTAGTGGTCCACCAGTGGCCAACACTCATATGTGTATCTAATGTGTCTTCAAAGGTGTCTACCTTCGCAAAAGATTAATCTTGGCAGAGTTGTAGATAGAAGGATAATGATGCTTCTATCTCAAGGGAGTGTTCACAAGATGTTTTCAGACGTCAAGAACAATGCTGCATAGGGCAGAGCACTATTAACATATCTGATCCGTCGCCGTTCGTGAAGAATTAAGCAATGGTTTTAGCCCATTCAAGCCCCCCAGCTGGTGTAATCCAGCGAAATTCTTTTATAAGTATTTGCTCTATAGATGTAAATATATGTTTAGATGCATATATATATATATATATATATATATATATATATATATATATATATATATATATATATATATATATATATATAATTACCCCTAGCAGAGTTAATAACAATAATAATTACCATATTAACAGAGGAGGATCTGGAGAGGTAGCAGATAAGGACTCAGAGTATTACATTACCATCTTCTCTGGGAACTTATACAGCTTGACCCTACCTTTGTTGTCTATACACCCTTACTCTTTTCAGAGAAGGGGGTATTACTTTTAAGACCAGACTCTTATCTGGCACTATCCTGATATCATCTGATACATCTTTATGTCCAGGATATCTTATCAAATTCTATAACCATCTACCCTCTCGCGACAATAACATACAATGACCGGAGAAGTATCCGTGGCCAAAGTACAGACTAGGGGTAGACGACAGACACATATCAATATAACGTCAGTGAGCTGACAACATTTCTTGAACATATAACGAAGTACAGTTTTATTTCACTGGTGACATAGCTCCATCACATAATTATGAGCCCAATTGTCGTAATTTTTACCTGAGAGGGTTCTGATGGATATTGGTCCCTTTAGAGTGTAGAGTGATATTGAAGGCTCTGTGAGAATAAGGATTTAGGAGAATGAGGTAGTAGATTCACAAGCGCTGGGAAGAGCAAGGACAGTCTCTTATTACGACAATATCTGTTTCTCACAGACTACTCCTATCTCTCTTCTGAACAAACAGTTGTTTGTCAGTTCCAGTCGCTCATGCGCACACACCGATTTGGTGATTCTGACGCACAACGTACATGAATACACACTACGATAACAAAATATGGGAAATGTTTGGAGTTTTGGGCCAGCCGACAACCAATACAAATAAAGTTTAATACCTTTATTATCATAAATCAGTCACAAATAATTATACATTTACAGTCAAAAATCAAAGGTTACCGAATACAAAGATGACAAGGGAAGAGGGGTTTTTGAGGAGAAATATCCCATCCACCGTTTCCCGTTTGTATTTACTAACAGACAAGACCCGGTCCAAAAGACAAGAAAGGGGGGGGGGGTGATCAGAGATGGGCAATTTAACCAACTGGTAAATTTATTACTCTGAGGCAAGGGGTTACAGAAAGGGTGGGGGGGGGTGTGTAGAGGAAAAGCTAGGGTTTTCAAATGTCTCCCTTTAATCAACAAATTTTACGGGAGGGGGTAATGAACCCAGTTACACAATCCCGCTAGGAGAAGTCCCGTACAAGGAATATAATGCACCTTAATACTAGGTCGAACTAATTAAAAGGGTAAAGAAAAGATTAAATCTCCTTTCATTCAAAAAAACACACTAGGGCTGGCCATCCCACAGACACACATGCAGACTTAACAAAATGGTGAATTCTGGCACTCTAGGAATTATTTACCACAGCAGCTAATACCGTGGAATAATAGACTGGTCTTCTTATTTCTTCCGTGTCAGGCCCCAGATTTAACGAGGTAACAAATAGTCTCAAAAAATCGCCAGACGGTGAAGCGTAAAGGCTACTGTTGGTTTAGATAAAGTTCCTAATGAATGGCACAAGCACTTGGCTAGGCGTGAGGTATGGTGTGGTTCCTAAAATTGGCACAGCTGGTGGAGATAACTTTCTTTTTCCGTACTGTCACAAGTTAAAAACACTGAGGTAAGTTCTTCTTCGGGGGTTGGTAAAATCCACTGAATATACTTGACAGACAGTGTTCAGGTAGATCTATGTTCTTCTTCACAAATAGGGCAGTGAATAAAATATGTTCTGCTTCCAGTTTACTTTAAGGACTATATGAACTAGTATTTTAAAAGTGTTTCTTGGGTGGCTTTATTCTCAGTTAAATTCAGAGGAGCGGGGCCCATTACAGGTCGCCACAGGTTTAGCTTTAAAAAAAGTTCATATGTTACTGGAGTTATCGAATTGAGTTGGCAGAACTCTGTATATAATTAATAATTGCTGGGATGCAGGTTGAATGATCGTTCTGAATGAAAGATAATCAAAACAAGAAATGCATTACAAATCATATTATAATCTGACACGCGATAAATTTCAGTTAGCCTATTTACTTTATTAGCGTCGTCAATTAACAAAACAGGAAAACTCCCCGTGAGTTAAAAATAATTAAAAGCACATCTATCTATACAGAACTAAACTGTATTTACTAGTTAAAATTCCCTTTAACGTCTGCAAAATTAATTTACGCGTCAATTTTATTAGGAAATACTTTTAGATGTAACATTTAGTTTGCACTAGAACTTTGGAAATGGGTTTATTTAATAAGGTTAAATTTACACCACAATCCAGTGAAATAAAATGAAATAACTAGACCACTGATCACTCGAAGCTAATGTATAAATTACCGTCTGTGCAGAAAAGAATACACTCCAATAGTCAACCAAGGTAGATGAAATCTAGCAGGAATCCGACTAGGTTATATGCTAGTGAAACTAGGATTCTGTCAGAACGAACGATAAAATGCAGTTTTCGGAGTACTTTATTTATACACCTCGAATGTAACTTAAATGGGACGTGTTGGATTTTCACACCTTTCTTGAAGTATAGCAAAATCCGAGGTACAACGCCGTTGTGTTAACCGCTGTGTTTCCTCCGTTTTCCCCGGTCTACCGATCTTCTTCGTCTCAGGCTGCTCGCATGAGGGTGCGAAAATTTCTCGAGAAACTAACTACGTTAGCTGAGAGTTCCCTGATTTCTTTAGATCGTATACCGCTCCACGTTGAATTCTGAAGATCAGCCTGTCTTTGATGGTACCGCTGTTCTGAGAAGCTTTGGCAACTCCCACCAGGCGGGGCGACAGCCAGGTAAGAAAATGAACTACTGTTAATTGCTCTAGAAACAGGAGTGAGTCTCTGGCCACGTCCTCTTTTGGGCCGGCGTTAAGGAAAAGATTGCTATAAATCGTTCTCAGAGATGATCGTGGGCGTGATTTAACCTCCCATCAAAGGCCATGCGATCTCAAAAGTTCACAGAAGATAGCAGGCTACATATTAATGATCCAGCGTGTAAAATTCTCGTGGAAATGCTGCATGCAGGTTAAAGTTACAACAGATGATCAGGGGTTCTAAAGTTATGAGAGGCCAATATTCTGTTATAATCCATCGAGTCAGGGAAATTCATTTGTCATACTTAGACGTACGTCACACCAATGGTAAATGAAGTAATATGCAGTCTTCCAAAAGTTATCAGGCAGTCCGTTCACTATCGAAACGTTGTCCTGGCATTCGTACAATGTTTAACCTCTTCGTACACTCGACATCTTCGCTAATATATATATTTCCTGACTTGGAATAAACTAGGGATCCTTAACATAGTATCTTGATGCCCTAGTGATGGTACAATGCAGGAAAATCACAGTAGGCTGCAGGAGCTCACACAATTACGTCCGCTCACATTAAAACACAAGCTGCATCTCCTCAAGCAGGCGATCACCCCACATCTGCTTCAAAATTCGCGTCTGCTTCTACACCATGTCGGTATGACGTCACTTCCTTTATTAGTGAGTAATCCCGTATAAAATTATCAGAAAAGGAGCCCTGTCGAGCTTACTATAATACCTACATAATCGTTATGATTTTTAATCATAACAGAGATGTTCTCCTTTTGTCCAGCAAAGAGTGCTTTTTGGCAGGTGCTAAAATGTAGGAGGTCATTTATATACTTGTATATAAGAAATAGCGTACAACTTAATGCTGATCCCTGGGGCAGTCCTTCCTCCAGGATCCTTTGTTTTGATGTAGATCCAGTGAATGTTGTTCGGATTGTTCAGTTGTGGAAAAAAAAAACTTTTAGCCAGTTGTACATTCGCCCTGATATTCCCATTCTTCGCATTTTAAAAAGGAGGCCTATCCTTCAGACTCGATCATACACTTGTCTAAGATCAATAAATGTTGCTAACACATTTGTGTGTGTCTTGGTAGGCATCACCTATCTCTTGTGTGAATCTTACCAACTGATCCATTGTCTGTTTGTATCTTCTAAAACGTGATTGATTGGTATTTACGATCGTAGTGCTTTCTAGCCACCAATATAGCCTTTCATCTATCATCCTTTAAGCGATCTTGCTTAAGTTTGATGTCAAGGAAATCGGTATATAGCTTGTTACATCATTAGATGGTTTGTCCTTCTTTAGGACTGGGATGGTATTGGCTTTTCTCCAGTCTGTTGGTACGAGTAACTTGCCTTTTATCCAAGTCTTGTTAATGAGGTCAAGGATGGTGGATAGTTCATAGTTTGAGAGATTTGAGATCATTTCGTTAGTGAGCCGATCAGGTTCAGCAGCTTTACCTTTCTTGCATTTTTTTAGGGCCATCTTGAGTTCTGAAAGAAAAGCTCTTTTCAAAGACCTCACAACTAGCTGTTGGTTGTTTCTCCGTCGTTTTGATGAGTGATCTAATAGCACTGTCAAGTCTCTTGAGTGGTTGTTTTTTGTTTACGTTGCCAAAGTGCTTATTGAAGGCTTCTGCTTTCTGTGCATCCCTTTTTAGCGGTTCGGTGCTTGTAATGATGGGTTCAGTGTTTTTCTTTCTTTTAATTCATGAGAGATTTGATATGAGGCAACATGCTTTCTTTCCGTCTTTCCGCAAGTTTAACTCTCCACATTTCTTATCCCATGTTTCTTGTTTTGCTTGTTTGCTCATTAGTTTAACTTTGGAGGTTAGACGGTTATAATTTGCTTTGTTGGCGGGGGTTGGCTGTTTCTCAACTTGCTGTCTTGCTTTTTCCCTCTCATTTACAGCGTCCTCCAGTTCTGTACTCCAGTAAGGTTTAAACTTTCTCCTGCATCGTCATGGGATGGCTTCTTTTGCAGACTAGAGTAGTGCTGTGGTGATAAATGACCATACGTGTCACCAGCAATGATCATTCTCCTCAGGTATGTGGTGTGTAGGCTTCAAAGCAAGGTGTGTTGTTGGCGGGTTGTAAATGTTAATGAATTTCAACGGCTTTCCACCCCTCCAGTTTATCACTTCCTGTAGATCTGCTTCGTCATTGGTTTCAAGAGCAGAAACCTCAGCCTGTGTGTCATTTTGGATAACAATCACTTAATCCTTGACATTTTATACGTTTGCACTGGTACGCTGTATAGTCTGTGATATGGAAGGAGGTGTCTTTTGGTAGCATTGCTTCTTGGATAACTGCAACATTCATTTTAAGGTCCAGTAGAAGCTTGGTTAGTTCTAGTTTTTTTGTTTCGAATTCCTGATATGTTGAGTTGGAGGATGCGTAGTGTGTCTGTGTTATGTATATTCCTGGTAGTAAACTTTTCAATGCCAACCCCAGATACAGAAGAGCAGCGCGGGTCTTGTTGACCGAGGCAACACCCGAGCTCGTATACAGTCTGTTGTCTTCGAGACATGGGGGAGAAAGGGGGGTATGGATGCATTTTTCAGTATCCCCGAAGGGATGCAGTCCAGTATCAGTATCCCAAAATCGTCACGTCCTGCCAGAAGCATAGCATTTGAATGTTATACTAGCTAGTTTTGTTGTTTATGACAAACATTATTTCTTGTGAGTTTTATTATTACATTTAATAAATTGATTTATTATTTATACGCGTAAAATTAATATTACCCGAGTAATTTAGTTACCTACTATTCGGACTATCTCTTCTTCTATCTGAAACCTATTCGGCACTATTCTCTTACTAATCTTGTTGATATATATAGATGTATATATATGTATACATATTAGCAGTCATTCCCCGGCACAGTCCGGGTCCATGTCGGAAATGAGTGCAAGTCGGGTTTGGTGCAAATCGTTTTAGGAAGGTTTAAAATTTTTTTGTTTTTAATTGTACTGTTGCATTGAGGTGTGCTTCTAAGGACAAAAATTTAAGTAAAGGCTTCTTTGTAGATGACATTGGTACTACAGTCCCGTGACGTGTAAGTGTTCGGACGCAGGCAAATCATCGGGATTCTTGTTATGAAGACTTTCTCCCCGCTACCACAACCACCTGTCTGCTTTTTTTATTTTTTTATTCCAAGGATGAGATTTTGTTTTTAAATCGAAAGAAGTCAAAGCATTTAAAACCAGACATAAATAAGAGAAAAAGTACATGCAATCTGCACCTATATACACCTATACATATATACGAGGTAGCTTCAAAAAGTTCCCGGAATTTGTGTATTGTATAGAAATAAGTAACAATACAATTATTTACACTACATTTCCTTCAAAATAGCTCCCTTCGGCAACTACACACTTTTGCCAACGTCCATACAGCTGTTGGAAACATTCCTGAAACCCATTCTTTGACACCTCTTTCACCTGCTTTGTCGCATTGGTGATATCGTCCTCAGCATCCTTGAATCTCTGCCCTTTCAGTGCCGATTTTAGGCGAGGGAACAAGAAAAAAAACAGGCGGTGCCATGTCGGAAGAATATGGAGGATGTTCCAGGGCAGTCACATTGTGCGTTGCGAGGTACTGCTTCACCAGTAGGGATCGATGTGCTGGCGCATTGTCATGCAGCAGAACCCAGCTGTTTTTTTCTCCATTTTTTTGGGCGTTTCCTTCTGATTGCATCTCTTAGACGACGGAGGATATCAGCTTGCGATTTCTTCACCAAATGCTTTATTAAGCAAGGTTACTGTCTCTGAGGGTGACTTCTCAAGCAAAACACAAAATTTGACATTTGTACGTTGTTCAATCAAGGACATTTTCAACTCCGAAGATGCTACGTGCACACCACACAAACAAACTTCTGTAACTTCTGTTCGAGAGTACATGTGAATGTTACATCAGCCATGTCATTTCCTAAAGGTCACTACGAACTATAGTCTCCATGACATAATAACTCATTCAAACATGAGTCGACTATTCCGGGAACGTTTTGAAGCTACCTCGTATATATATATATATATATATATATATATATATATATATATATATATATATATATATATATATATATATATATATATATATATATATATATATATAAAGATATATATATATGGGAGCCGCGCTGGTGTAATGGCTTCGGCGTTGTACTGGCGACCAGGTGTTCATGGTTCCAACCCGGGCGTCGGCGTTTGAAGAAATGTTTACGGCCGGAAATTTGACTGAATAGCCTGAACGGCTCCTGTGATAAACCCTCTGTGGATGGGAAGGAGCGAAGCTCCTGACCGGGTTGGAAGGAAAGTCCTCAGGTTCCCCAGCCTCGCAATGATATGTCATTGGGCCGAAGGGCTGAAAGCCCAAGTGCCGCTGGTTAAGAAAAAAAAAAAATATATATATATATATATATATATATATACACGCACATACATCGATGTGTATTCATGCACATACGTACCTCCACACACATGCTCTTATGTATTGAAATGTATGCACTTACACTACTAATGCCCTTTCCTCTATAAAATAAAGCTGTAAGGGGATGCATTACATATAAAAGCACACACGTGTGGTTTCACATGCATACTTAAACATAAAAAGGAAGGAGAATAGTACTAAATAAAATAAAGTAATTATTTCATTCAAAAATGTTTTGCGCTTCCCTTCTCATTCTCTTTGCTCTGTTGCTAAGTCTCCCAAGTGATGAAGTTTTGTTGGACGATGTGATAGGCGTACAGAAAAGCAAAAATTAAATTAAATTAAAGTACCTAACTAAGAATAAATACACCTATGTGTTTAAAAAAAACCTAAGAAAAGGAAACCTACTATTTCCGAGAAGTGGGATTATAATGCCTAAAAATTATCCGAAAATAAATAAAAACTAAGTGTTTTTAAAAGAGGCACAAACCTTGTCTACGATATAATTAAAGACAAAAACGTAACAAAGAAATGAAAGGAAAACTGAAAATAATTAATTAGTAAACTTATTAAGTAGTAAATTAACTTAATAATGAACTGCGAAAATTATTATATAGGTAGGTAGCTAATATTCCCCAGCAGAATAGTAATTGGGAAAAAAAACTAAAGCTACTTGCCTTTTCTCCATATCCAAATTAATCGCTAACCAATTATTATGTCAGAACATAAACAAATCTTCTACAACATACACAAATCTTCTAGCACAATGAATTTACATGAAGGCTTCTGTCTAGACGAAATTGGTAGTAAGAACTCTACATAGCTGAGAATTAATCAAACTTTCCTTGTCAGGAATCCTATCCTGTCAGAACATACACAAATCTTCTAGAACATTCACAAATCTTCCAGCACAAATAATTTAAATGAAGGCTTCTGTGTAAACGAAATTGGTAGTAACAACTCTATATAGCTGAGTATTAATTAAACTTTCCTTGTCAGGAATCCTGATTTAAAAAAATTGCATAACAGTTGCAACGTAATTGTTTATTTAAGTAAGAACTCTATAAAGGTGAGTACTATTCAAAGTTTCCTTGTCAGGAATCCTGGTTTAGAAACTTACATAACAGAACCAACGCACTTCTTCTAAATTTAACGAAAAAGGATAAAATTTATGATATATCGTTTGTAAGCTAAGGCCGTTAACTCAAGAAACGGTAAAGTTTTTACGTCCCTTGTCCCTTGAGATAAGAATGAATGGAGTAAAGAAAAATTCACTGCTCAGTCTCCTGATGTTATACCTTGATGATGTATAGCTACTCGTAACAACCTTTCCGGAGAAATGTCCAATACGCTGAAGCAAACCGCATCAAAATCGGTTCAGCGGTTGTTGAGTTATGAGGTAACAGACAGACAGAAGTTCGATTTTATATATATATATATAAAGATATATATATATATATATATATATATATATATATATATATATATATATAAAGAGAGAGAGAGAGAGAGAGAGAGAGAGAGAGAGAGAGAGAGAGAGAGAGAGAGAGAGAGAGGGTTGAAGTGATTTTAAATCTTTCGTCAGGACCACAATAACTGACAGAGAAAGTGAACGCAACTCACCGACTCAGACTGTGCCCAGTCTATCTCACACGTCCACAAAAACACATTCGTGTTCTTTATTCCTTCTTACTTTCTGCAGCAGACATCTAATACTATATCAAACATCCATGCGACATCATACACTGCAGTAAATACACATTCTCAAGAACAGCTGCACAGAAACAAAACATACGATGCTTGAACAACAACTGCTCGTAATATTGTACGATAATACGAGGAATGCAGAACATCTGCATATGGACATTCTTTTATCCTTAACTGGCGCTAATCGACTCATTCTTTTATCCTTAACTGGCGCTAATCGACTCATTTATTTCATCAATATTCGTCTTATTCGTAGAGACGTTTAGTCAAATAATCGATTATATACTATCTGACCTAAAGATCTTTTATATTTGGACATGTGCCTTAATATAACCGAGGCTGAACGGGACGCGCCTCGTGAAAACGAGGCAAAATTTTATTTAATTTTTAAATTAATCAAATAATTAATAGATTATTTGCTTCAGTTTGATTTATTCCATTATCATCTTTCATCTTCCCTAGCCCTTTTTTATGATATTTCCAATAAACATTAAAATAGTTCTGATTGAAACTTTTACTCAGTGATAACTTCTGAAGAAGTTCAGGAATATCAGTGTGGTTTTTTAACGGAACAGCAGACCAAGAGAAGTAATATTTTGGATAAGATTGCCAGCAGAAACATATTCAACGCTCTACAATAGCATTTATACGTACATACCACGTTTTTGTTTTAGTCCATCGTGATAAATTAATTGAATACTTTGAAGAAATAGGTATTTGTGGAACTGACATAAGAATTATCAGTAACCTTTCTGTGAAACAAACCGCGACATAAAAATCTGGCAAGGATCATTCACCGTATATAGACGTAAAAAAGAAGAATGCGTTAAGGCTGGGTATTGTCCCCATGCCTAGTTAATATCTACACACACACACACAAAATTTATCAAACAGATGCAAGAAATGCCAGGATGCACATGAATATGGATTTGACATTAGCACTGAGAAATTGAAAAGTATGATAATTCGCAAGAAAAACGATATGCCAACATTAAAAATGAGAATAAATACGAGAATACTTGAAAAAGTCAAGAGTTTCTCATATCTTGGACATATAATAACAGAAAATGGCAGATGTGAAACAGAAATTAAAAACACAGAGACTAGGAATCGTCAAAGCTACATTCAAAAGCAGGAGACAAACATTAATAACTAAACATATAACTCCCAAATTCAAAGTAATAGTCATCAAGTGGTGTATACATACATATATATATATACACTCTTCATTACAGTATGGTGTAGAAACAGAGAAAATTAAAACGCTGTGAGAAGAAAGAAATGAGGCCCATGAGTTAGATATATGGAAGAGTAGGGCAACAGAATAAAGAAACAGAAAAGTTCTACAAAAGATGGGAATGAACAGAAAAATAATAAATTAGATCAAAATTAGACATCTAAAGTATGTTAGTCATAAACAATATATAACACCTTGCTAAACACAATAATGGACGGAAGAGTTGAAGGTAAACATGCAAGAGGAAGACAGCGCTATAAGTGGGACCATATAATCTGAGATGGACAGAAACATGTCTCTCAGAGTGCACCATCAAGATAAAAGTCAGACAACAGATGTAGGAGATTCATTGCAGCTGATCTTCGATGTGAAGATGGCAGCTGATGATGAAATTACTATTTATCTCGTGCAGCTTTTTTTAGTGTTAACATTAAGGAATAATTCTTCCTATGGCAGCCCATTTTTCTTAGGATAATAGAGAGAAGTTTGTTGCGGGAGATCTAGAATTACCTCTTGAGGATTACTCAGATATATCTACCTGGTGGAGAGCATTCTTCTTCTCCTATTCATCTCAGTATCTCAAATGCGATTCAATCTTCTTGAAATGCCAGCTTCCTTATGAGAACCCGAGGTTACGGCGTGACACTTCTATCAAGTCAAGAACTAGAATAAAGAAAGGCTGGGTTTTGATTAAGAACCATTACCGCCACCCATTTGTCAACATCACAGTTACATAAACATCAGCGACATTATTTTAAATTAAACAAGATGTAGGGAACATAACCTACTTGCGGTAATAGCTGCTACAACAATGCAACGAAAGATAAAAGTCTTCAAATCTGATGAAAGGTCGATGCTGCTAAGCGACTTTCTAATTCCAGAAAAATGTTCGTAGACATACCACATTGCGTTGGATGACAGTCAGTGGCTGTTGAGTGCACATCATTGGGTGAGACAAATTTGAAGATTTGCTTCGCACCACGATATGCCTCACATAAACGCAGAATATTGAGTTTAGGATCTGGCGTATCGACGTAGTGAAGGATGACGACAGTTTTGGTTTCGGGGAGATATTCAAAAGTGTTCGTCCAAGGTGGCTGTGTCCGCTGGACTGGGAAAGTGTTCGTCCAAATGTGGCTGTGTCCACTGAATTCAAAATGTGTCCAATGGACTTAGAAAGTGTAGAAAGTATTCTACTGAAATAAATACGGCAAAGATTGCCAGGAATGTGTGATAGCTTTATCACTAAACGGGAGTCTGACTTGACTCTGGAACTGAGATTTCGTTACGAATATACTTCAAGTGAAATAATCAAGGGGAACTGAAATACGGGTAAGATTTCCAGGAATGTTGTGATAGACTTATCACTAAGGTTAGTAACCTCGAATAATTCGTGTAAATGTCGAGAAGCGTGAGTATCGACTACCTTCAACCACCCCCGTTGTAGGTGAACTAAATATATAATGAAGATTGTGTGAATACACATTTGTTGATCCCTTCGGAGCATAGAAGGATGTATGAACATTGAGTTCGTTATAAAAAGGCGAACCTAGATAATATTAATGTTCAGGCTGAACTTGAAGGTAACGAACTCAGAATAAAAATAAATTAAATGAATATGGTAACTGATACTTAAACACACAAGGACGATAATAGTGAATCGAATATTGACATTGAATAGGACATGTGTCTTTATAAGTAATGTATTTCCATTATGTTTAATCCTCGTGAGGTAAATTAAATTGAGTCGAATTATTACATGGACTGCGGCATTGATGTTTACAGTTCATATGTTGTATCAAATTAAATTTGAAAATATAGTAACAAGTTCCACAAATGCATACGCAGGGAAGATGAAATGAATGCTACAAATTTATTTAGAATCGATTCCAAAGAAAATGAAGCCAGATTTTTCTGTTGGCGTAGTGTGAAAAATGAAACACCTAGACAACGAGATCACAACGACCCGAGACGCAGTTAATATATTTACATCAATATCATACAAGTACTAAACTAAACCACACTAACGTAGATCAACAGACAACGAGTAGCATCATCACTTAACAGTGGCATAATGGTGTACAGAAAGACTAGCTCACGTAGTGTTGAAGAGTCAAGTTCTAAGAAAATAACAAAAACCTAAAGCCATATTATGTTGTTGTTGTTGTTTTGTTGAAATGATGGGTGGAGATCGGGCACTCAACCTCTGATCATTGTTGCCTCTTCTCTTTTCATCTTGGTCTACCCTGTTCAACCTGAAAGTTGGTTATAATTGGGGTATTTAGTGTCATTTTCTTTACTAATTTTGTATTCAATTTAAATAACTGTTGTCTTTTGCAGTTGCTGATTTTTATTTATATTATTATTTGTCAATTTTATTTTCTCTTTTGTATTGTTTCTAGATAACTATTGTCCTTTACACTTGGTTTTAATTTGTATTAGTATTTGTTTTTTTTGAGTTGTTGTCCCTTTTTTTAATATCTTGTCTTTCCTTGTCCTATGAGTAGTTATTTTTTTTTTTTTTGTTAATGCTTTGTTAGTTCTTGCTGCTTAATTTCTATTTAGTTGGATGATTTTCCTGAAGTTCTAACCTTATATTTTTTCCTTTGTTTTATGTATATATCTTTTAAGTATTGATTGGGCATCTCTTGGGGCATCTATACTTAAAACCTTATCACCTGTTAAGTCTATATTGTGATTTCTATAGTAAGTTTTTAATTCAAGCCTTTGTTGTTCATACTTTTTACAGTGGATCAGGTAGTGGTCTATGTCATTCTCTTCCTGACATTCTTGGCAGTGTGGTTCTTCTACCATGAAGTATGCTGCACCGAGTCGGAGACGCCACAGTTTTTTGTTCGATGGTATCTTTAATTCTTCTCTGACCTGGCATGTCCTCGTTGGTTCTTTCAGCAGTTTGAACGCGTGTCTGCCTTTTCTACTTTCCTTCCATGTTGTCTTCCATTCCTCGTTTATAGTTTCCTTCACTTGGCTCTTGATCTCTGACCTTCCCAGTCCTGCTTTTATATTGTTTTTACTTGTTCTTCCCTTCTTGGCATTCTGGTCTGCCAACTCGTTGCCAGCTATACCTATGTGTGCTGGAACCCACACTAGCCTCACACTACATCCTCTGTTCTCTAGTGATGTATTAATTGCTAGAATTTCTTCCTTTATGTCTGGCCGGCTACATTTACCTGGGTGTTCTAGTGCTTGTAGTGATGATAGTGAGTCTGTAAATATCGTAACAGCTTCTGGTGGGTTATCTTCGATTATTTCTAGACTTTTAAGAATTGCTACCATCTCTGCAGTAAAAATCGATGCCCCTTCCGTTATACTGTAGCTCTTTTTTATTCCCCATTGTGGTATTACAACTCCGGCACCTAGTTGCCCACTATCACCCTTGGATCCATCAGTGTAGACGGCCAGACTTTGTTTAGTTAGTTGCTCTATGAACTTTCTACTTATCATTTTGGCTTCCTTATCTTCTATGTTTTGTTTGATCTTTTCAGTAAGTGAGTAGTCTATGATTGGTGTTTTTAGTTCCCAGGGTGGTATTTTGCTTCTGTATTTATTACTATTTTCAATTGTGTTTGATAGTTCTTTGAACTGCATTAGGTCTTCTATAGTTCTCCATCCTGTTGGATATCTATCTTTATTTAAGGGGACGTCCCATACACTTGGTTGGTTTTTGACAAATGCTTTATGTGCTGGGTGGGTCACTTCTTGTGCTACTTTACTCCAATAATTTAATCTCAGTTCTTTCCGTCTTAGACCAAGGGGAGGTATGCCGAGAGCTACTTCTAGAGCTTCTACTGGTGTCGATATAAATGCACCTGTAATAGTTCTCATGGCTGCATTTTGAATCCTGTCCAGTTTTGCTTTGTTAGAAGCTGCAGCTGAGTCATAGACTATGCTGGCATAATCCAGTTTCCCCCTGATGAAGGACTTGTAGAACATAAGCATTATTTTATTGCTGGCCCCCCATCCATTACCTTTTACAATCCTTAGTATATTTAGGGGTCCCCTACAGCTTTCTACCAAATTGTCTATATGTTTATTATAATTTAGTTGTTTATCTAAAGTTATGCCCAGAAATCTAGTTGTTGAGGAGGTACATATTTTCTGTCCTTTAATGGTTATATTGATTTTGTTATTTTTTTTTAAATTTCCTTTGCTGAAAATCATACCTACTGTTTTGTTTACATTAATTTGGAAGCCCCAACTTTTCATCCACTCTGAAACTTTGTCTATTTGATTTTGAAGTTTTTTGTAAACATGGTCCAAGTTTTTTCCAGATCGCCAAATGGCACAGTCATCTGCAAATTGTGATACTGCATTCTTTATGTCATTAAATTCATCTGCTAAATCATTTACAGCTATAGTGAAAATTGAAGGAGAGATCACTGATCCTTGAGGAATCCCATTCTGTTGTTCATATATTTCTGACCTATCATTATTCACCTGTACAGCAAAATACCTGTCCTGTAAAAAGTTTTCTAGATACCTATAGGTTTTACCAGTAATGCCAATCTTTTTCATTTTGTAAAGAGCTCCATCGCGCCAGCATTCATCATATGCTCTAGCTACATCTAGAAAGACTGCCACTGTTTTCTCTTTCCTCTTGAACCCTAGCTTTACATCATGTTCTAATCTTACAAGCTGGTCTACTGTACTTCTGTCTGCTCTAAACCCTGACTGGTTTGGGCTATATAACTGGTTTTTTTCCAGGTAGAATTTAACTCTTTTATTCACAACAGTTTCCAGTATTTTACCTAGTTGTGATGTTAAGGAGATAGGCCTATATGAACTTACTTCATGGGCTTCCTTATTGGGTTTTAGAATGGGTACTATCATAGCTACTTTCCATGCTTTTGGTATCTTTCCTAAGTTCCAGATTTTGTTATAAAGTGAAGTTATTATGTTTATAGTTCTTTTGGGTACTTTCTTAAGGATTTCATAACTAAGTATATCTTGCCCTGAGGCAGTATTAGATTTATCTTTTATTGCATTAGTTACTTCTTCCTCTGTTATATCAGCATCTAAATAGTTTGTTTCATCTATCTGGTCTGGTAGTTCTTTTAAAAACTGTATCCTAAGTCTTTCTCTTCTCTCATTTTCTTCCTGTCCAAGGCTACTTTTTGCACTGACTTTATAGAAATACTCGGCAAGGGCATTAGCTTTTTCTTTATCTGTTTCTGCTCTCTTTGGTAGTTTGATTGTTGGCATTATTGTTTTCTTATTGTTCCCTTTGATTGCCTTAAGCTTTTTCCAAACTTCTCTAATTTGAGTGCTAGGTTTAAGTGACTGACAAAACTCCTTCCAGTTAGTTTCTTTGGCTTTGAATATTATTCTGTTAGATTCATTCCTAATAAGTTTATACTTATCATAGTTTTCTTCTGTTCTGTTATTTCTATATTTTTGTAAGGCCCTTTTTCTTCTCTCATGAATTTCTGCACAGCTTTTATTCCACCAGGCAACTGGTTCTTTATTCCATTGAGTTTCTCTTTTCTTATTAATGTTACTTATTGGTTTAAGGTGTTGTGGCATATTTTTATTTGGTATATACTTTATTGCTATTTTCAGAATTTCATTGGTCAGTGTTTCCGCCCACAAGTCAGTATCATCTGATTCCATGTCTTTATATTCCATCACCTCCAGCTCTGATTGGAAAGCTTCCCAGTTTGCTTTTTTATAGTTGAAGGTAGGTTTCTCTGGTTCTGGGTTTGGAATGACATTTTCATGCATGGTTATTACAATGGGCAGATGATCTGAGTTTGTGTCTTGTAACACTTCCCAATTTACATTCGCTAGGTTGTTAGTTGCTATACTTATGTCTATTGCTGAGTCTGCCCTATTAGCTTGTGGATTAATTCTTGTTGCAGATCCATCATTTAGTATTAGTAGTTCATTGTTTTCTATGAAGTCAAGTAGGTATTTTCCTGCATTATCTGCATGTTGTCCACCCCAAGCACAATGATGGGAGTTAAAATCGCCTACTATGATTGTTTTGGGGCCTAGTCTGGTGCTTATGGCTAGTATTTCTTCATCTTTAATTGTGCCATCTTTAGCATATACATTTAGAATTGTTAGATTGTTTGGTTCAGCTGCTATAGTAACCTGGATACCTTCTATATTGGTTGTATTAAATACTTCCCAGTCTATGATTTTAAATTTTTCGCTAACTAAGACTGCGACACCTCCTCCTCTACCTTCTTTCCTATCGTGTCTAAGTATCTTAAAGCCCTTACAACTATATCTATTATTTGGGTTTAAATGGGTCTCTTGAAGAGCATATATATCAGTATTTCCTCCAGTTTCTGATAGTAGGGGTGCAAAATTTTTTTTAATACCCCTACAATTCCACTGGATAATTCTAAATCTTTCTAAATTGAATTTTATCATCATCTAGTATACCTTTTATTTTGGTTAACTATCAATTTTGCTCTTATTCTTTATTTCCTGTACTTGTGGACCCACTATCCATCAAGTTCTCAAGAAAATCCTTATTTAAACTTGTCATTGTTTCCCTAACTTCTTCCGCTAAGTGTGGTAACAGTCCCTCAAATCGTTTTTTGATAGTTTCTATGATAGTTTCTTCTAGGTTGCTTTTGTTCTTTTTGACCACTTTCCTATTTTCATCCAATGCTACATTCCCTTCTCTCCCTATGTTAATCTCCTGTTTTTCACTTTCCATTCTTTTCAGTATTATTTCACTTTCTTCTTTTTGTTCAGACAGTTTGACTAGTATCATTTCATTTTCTTCTTTCAGTTCAGTCAGTTTAGCTATATCCTGGGAAATTTGGTGCTGTATGGCTTTCACTTCTTGAAGCAATGCCTCTGTACTTTTCAGTGCACTTGTGTCATCCGAGGATGTAGTTGAATCATCTGACTGGTTTTTTGGTACTATTTTATTACTTTCTAACTTGTTCTTACTTTTTTTTGCCATCTGTGACTTAAGCATTTTGACATCTTCTTGCACACTCTTAATTTCTGTTATAACTTTATTGTTCGTATAAGTATCATTTCTATTATGTAAGGAACAACACCACGTGTCTCGAAATAGCCGCAGACCTGGAACCCACAGAATACAAGGGAGGTAACGACTAACAAAATAGTTGGAGTTAAACGATGGTGGCGTTATGAAATATTAGACGTATTCTCAGAGACTAACAAGCTTATGATATTGAAGTAAATAGAATTCTCAGTTTCACTCGCTGTTGTGATTGAGGAAGGAGTCGCAATCTTGAGTGTCATTTGCTGGTATGATTTGGAGAGACGAAACAACTGACACTCTATAAAGATTGGTAATAAGTAGCCATTATTAACTTCCAGCTCTCTATGAAACATAGAGCTTTCACTTATTCAGGCCATTTCGTCCTGTCCCATTCAGTCAATTCTTTCCATATCTTTGTAATCGTTCTTAAGCCTATCACCACTTCTTTTCTCCAGCGTCTTCTCATCTGTTGTTCCGCTGGTACTTGTCTGATACTTATCAACAGTTCCACATTAGTGATCTTTTCATAACACTTCAATCCTTATTTCTACGCAAGCACCCTTTTATGAAAGTCTGTAGCTTTTTGGTTGTTTTTGTTGTTCTCCATGCATCAGTCATACAGTAGTATTGATTCTGTCATACAGTAGATTCTGATTTTATATTGAACAATGTTCAAATGGTTTCGTTAGACAGGTTTATGTTAAAGCTTATGAATTAGAACTTTTGACTTACTAGCATCTAGCCTGGGGGTAATTCGGACATGACTGTGTGCTGGGGTCACATGGATCAACTATACACAAGACCTGATTCGAGGGATCGCATTCGCTGACTGGAATTTGTTTTCCTATGAAAGAAAGAATTGATTTAAAAAGTTATATGGGACAATATAATTATATAAATACATTTATGGTGCGTGTGTATATGTCTGCGTGTGTGGTGTGCTAATGAACGTGTATGTGTCTATATTGTTACGTAAGTATTTGTTCATGTTTGTACACGTTTGCTTCCCCCCCCCCCCCTTCTGTAGTTTCCGGGGGTTTCTGAAGACCCGAAAAAACAAGAGAACTACTGCTCCCTCAAGCATGTCGTAAAAGGCGACTAGTTTGAAATGTTGCACAAGAACTAGCAACCTCACAAAGTCAAACAAACTGCTACAAAACCCACTGCTGCATAAGTACATGTGTGCTTTGGTGCGGTCCACATGCAAAGAAGGGGGGGGGGGGAGAGAACAGCCTGTAGTGGTGGTACCATAAAGAGAAAAACGAGAATGGTGACGATATAATGCATTAATGTAAGGCATCATGTTCACTTATTTATGTATTATTCTTGTACAATAATGTTGAGAATAGTTTCTGTTGAGTCAAACGAAAACGATGGTGATGCTGTTTTTTTCCCCTCATTAATGACTGTCTGGTGGTACTTATGATCATGAGGTATATGCCACCGCTTCTTGTAATGATCATGAATATACTTTTATTTCTGGTGGGATGATGTTTAGGCATTTGTTATGATATTCATTCATCCATCACACTTTGATTACCCAAGGAGCATAGGCCAACTTCAACAAACTTATGCTAAGTCTTCCTGTCGCGTGCCATCGTCTCAATGTCTTTTGCAATGCAGAAATGTAATAAATGCATTAATACCTATTTATTCACCCTAATGAAATAAATATTTCGTTCGTTCGTTCGTTCAATGTCTTGTGCATGCCCTTTATATCTGTCTCCAGCACTTTTCTCAATGTGTTCCTTAGTCTCCCTATACCTGTCTTACTCTGGGGATTCTAGAACAAGGATGGTCTGGTGATGCTATCATCAGGTTCCCCCAGAGTCTGTCCTATCCATCTCCAGCGTTTTCTTCTCTTCTCTTGTTCTACTAGCATTTGACTAGTTCTTGCCATTATTTCCACATTAGTGTCACGGGGATGGTCCAACAATGGCCTAAACCTAGAGTATAAAATGTGGGTCTTCAAATGTATCTATGAATAATTCTCTTTTAAAAGATTTTATCATCACTGGGTGATGTTATGGATATTGAGGAAATGTTTCTGACAAATGTTCACTTTGGCAGCTCTTAAGTTTGTACTTAGCTGCCAGTAAATTTGTTGGTTTCTGTTCCAGCAGATGGTTCGTTCTTTTCAGGTTATGGACTGATGCACTCTCGTCACTGGTCAAGTCTGGAGTTTGTGAAACGTTCCAAGAAATATCAGGAAGTAATCATGAATCTGGTCCAGCGTCTTCAAGACCCGATGATGGTGTCTAGCGTTGGCAGCAGGCCACTTATACCACACACTTTGTTCCAGAGATAGTAACCTCAACTGGTACCACCGACCTAAAATCTCTTTAGGAGTACTGGCTCAGAGACATAGTTAATGTAATTTGTTTAAGATGCCTCTTACACGCGGTCTGAGGTATTACTTTACACTAGGCTCCCACTCTGACTTTGTGTTTCAGATTCCTGGCATTCCGGCTTTTCGTGTTAATATAGGTTGAGTTTTCCTGGGATATACTCGTAAGTCCACAAGATGCTTAAACAAGGTCCTGTCCGATAAATGAAATCCTGGTCCTATTCTTTACTCTGGCCAGCTGGTTATCTTCTTGACGAGGTGAATTTCACAGTGCTCTAAACCTGCGAAAGTTTCAGTTTATATTGTACCTGTCGTCCCACGCACGTGGTTGTTTACAATCTGACCAGGATCCAATCATAAGTGCTGTTTATAACATCTAGAATGGCCCGGCCAATTGTATTCAATCATGCGTGCTATGATAACTTTCCTCTTGAACTTTTCTGCATGACTCGCGCGTTTGTAAATTTCAAAAGGTCATTTTCCGAATAATGAGTTGGCATTTCCTTCAATTATTGGTAATGATTACCACTACAGCTTCTTACATCATCACACATAATGTCTTCGTAACAATTATGTCCGCAAGCGATTACAACACTTCCGTCGTCTTCAGGTGCGTGTCTACAATGTGTCTGTTAAAGGTGGGATTTACGTTATGTTATGTAGGAACGTAACAATATCTTTTCTATGTACTGTTGTAGTCAGTCCGACCTGGGCCAAACAGCTTTGGTATGCGTGATTAGCTCACCAGGCGTTGAGGCGCTAACAGGGTGTCATGTTGACATCCGAACATCAGACATTTCTTGTATGTGAGGTACTCGAAGTTTGTGTGGTTGACTTGTGATGTGGCTGTGAGAGACACGAATGCGTTTAGGCTCTCTGATAGATAAACAAGGCACCCACTCACTCACATGCAGTAGTCAGTAATTGTAGAACCTGCTGGAACTTTCAACCATTTATTTACGAGGCACAGTGACATCAACAGTTACAGTCAAATGGACGAGAATCAAGGACATCATATATATTGGAAATGATTGGCAAAACATCTGGCATTATAAAGCTTGAACTACTCTAGCTATAAGGACGTTATCGACAATGGTCTGTCCTTTAACAACTGTTCATATGTGGTAATAAATAGGAACATCGAACATCATCAGTTTTGTATAGCTCGTAGGTGTGATGCTAATAACGCTGGCTTGACAACATATTCTTTTTCCTACTGTAGCTCAGGGCCCCTGACTGAACGCGTCAGGTAGTCCTTTAATAAATATAGTTGCTTAATATCGAAGTCTGTGAACTTGTAAATAAAGTCAAGACTTCATCTGGCTTCACCTGCCAGGTACTTCTTCTTCTGCTCAAAGTTATAGGCCGTAATTACGGGCCTTATAATGGTTGATAAACAACTGTACATTTTTTCCATAGGCATGTATTATCTTCCATGCTGAAACATACCGCCATCCTGCGGGTTTCATATCAATATACGTTCATTGTGCTTCTGTAAAGTACTTCAACGAATAGACCTAATTGGCTACGTCAAGCACACATAATGGACTCTGGATCACAAGAACTGTGAGCGCTACTCACAGGTTCATACTAAATGTTCTGCAAACTTTGCATAATAATTAAGTTATTTTACCTTGGACAGAATTCTGAGAAATACACAAATAACACCTGTCGTCATTCCAGACGAACAGAATAACTCTGGGGAGAATCACTAAGATCACAAGACTATCTTTCCCCCAGATAATGCAGAGAAGAAACAACGGACATCTTCGTCCGGCAGAAACCAGCTCATCACTCCCAGACGGAAGTCTACTCGGTTCGCGCTAAAAACTAGCTCATGCGTAGACAGAACAGATTTGAGAACAGTTAACCCCCGTCTTAAGACTGATCAACCCCAAAGAATAAACACAGGGAAGGTAACCCCTAATCAACCTGTGTAGGGAGTTAACATTCAGTTCTGTACCTTCGATTATCAAAAGTATTAAATAGATTTACATCTTCTGGAACCGACAAAAATGACGGCAACAATGTCACTACCTGGATAATTTACTGCCCGGTACCTTTCCAAACAAACATTCATCGTGTGACTAGCTGGGTTGTGTTCTTTCCACGAGAGAAATTAAGAAATCACAATATTCATATCAGCGCTAATTAAACTTGCTAGGGCGAACTTCGTGTTAATTCGGTGCGCCCATATTTGGTACAAGAGAATTTTACCACCATGAGTGTCAGTCAATATTGCATCACCTGTCTACTCTCTCAGCAGGGCCGGTCAGGTAAACATACATGACGAATTATGACAGGAAGAAGTGTAAACAATGACTCGAAAATACCAAATATGTCCGAGGTAGGCAAATAGAACGGGAAGAGCACAAAATGAATTACGGGATGGCACAAGAAATGACAAATTTCGAGGTCAATCTGTGACAATTAGTGATCTTGTCATACCAGTTCAATCTTTCTATTCTTTGCAAAGCACCAATTTATAAAAGTCTGTAATTTCTTGGTTGTTCTCTTTGTTGTTCTGTATGTTTTTGATGTGGTGATCTATAATCGTTTGTTTCTGATATGATGATTTATAGACACCTGTTTCTGTATGATGATCAGTGGGGGTCTGTTTATTGTATGATGATCTATGGGCAACTATTTGTAGAATGACGGTCTATAGACGCCTGTTTCTGGTATGATAATCCATAGACATCTGTTCTTAATGTGATAATCTATAGGTGTCTGTTTCTGACAATGATGATTTATGTCTTTCTGTTTCTGATGTTAACGATGATGATATGCGTGCTTCTCTTTCTGATAATGATCTAGATGTTTCTGATGTTGACAATAATGATATGCGTACTTCTTTTTCTGATAATGATGTAGATGTTTCTATTTCAGATATTGACAATGATTATATGCGTGCTTCTCTTTCTGATAATGATCTAGATGTTTATGTTGTTGACAATAATGATATGCGTGCTTCTTTTTCTGATAATGATGTAGATGTTTCTATTTCAGATATTGACAATGATGATATGCGTGCTTCTCTTTCTGATAATAATCTAGATGTTTCTGTTGTTGACGATGATGATATGCATGCTTCTCTTTCTGATAATGATCTAGATGTTTCTGTTTCTGATATTGACGATGATTTATATGTTTCTGTTTCTGAATAACCTAATGATGATGACGAAGTCTGTGCTTCTCTTTTTGATAATGATTAGTTTATTTTGTTTCTGATGATGGTGGTCAAAAATATGCGTATGCTTCTAAAACCATGATGTGTATCTGCTGCTTTTTAAATGATGGTGATGTATTGGTGCTGAAGTTTCTAGTAATAATCTCAACTTACCTCCAAATGCTGGCGATGATAAGCAAAGCACAATTACGCACATAACGACTGCTGCCTTCATCTCTGTAGTTAATGTTTCCTGGACAACCTTACTGTGTGATCCCTGTCTTGCCGCAAGTACTGCAATGAACGAAATCACACAATACAATCGAATCTATATACCTCATCTATTTAGCACGGATGCAAATACCTGCGTCTTTTTTCAACTTTGTCATATAGTATAACATACATTTTTTATTTGTATCTACTTTCTATACATCACAGACCTAAAAGGAGCGGTGACAATTTACCCTCCGGATGCATTTTAATCTTAACAAATTGGTTCATAAAGCTGTCAAAACATGTTCAATCTGACGGCTTTAGGGGGAACAGTATATGAACGTTTGTCAATCGGAATACTTCTAAAGGAAAATAATAGTTAGCTCAACACGGAACAAGAACTTAATATCTAAAGTGCCTGGCTTATTCTGTTAAGGCACATCCTGGTGTCCTGCCCTTAAAATACGAGATACTGCCTATAATTACCCAAGGAGAAGATTAGAGCTTGTCTGTGTCTGTGGGGGTAGTATCAGCAATAATTAGATAACCGTTGAATTTATTACTGTAGTAAGTTCGCGTAGATGCTATCTAGTGCTGTGATTAAAATACTATTTGTTTTTGCGTGCAGAAAAATATAATTTATTGATTTTGTTCACGAAATAAAAACTTATTCAGGATGATTCATAAGTCACTAACCCTTTTAAAGTATTGTGCTTGGAGAAATACGTAGATTATCCCAATCATTGTTTTTTTTTCTTTTACTTTTTGCAGGATACCATAATATTTCACTAACACTATGTCTACCTCGCCTAATCAGTTTGGCCTTTCTTTCTTTCTTTTTCTTTTTTTTAGGCCATTATTTCCTTAATGTCAGAAATTTTCTTGATGAAAAATTCCCTAACAGGTGGATTAGAAGACGGGGTCAAAGCGAGTGGCCTGTGAGAGCTCCTGATTTAACTCCAGCAGATAATTTTAAGAGGAATATTTAAAGGACAGCGTATATTGACAAAAACATAAAACTGCAATAGCAGAGTAGTTTCAAATAATTTATAGATTTATATCAAATAGGTTGTGGAAATTTTCGAAACAAAGCAACCTATGTATGAACAATGTAAGAAACACCACTACAAGACGTAGAATCATACACATATCTTGGCAGCAATATAGACAAAGCTGAAGGGACAGACAGTGGTATCAAAATAAGAATACGAAAAACAAGAGGCGCTTTCATTGCACTGGGAAACATATGGAGAACAAGAGAAATCAAATCCAACACAAAAAATAAGAATCTTCAACTCAAATGTCAGGCCAGTCTTATTGTATGGCTCTGAAACATGGAGAACAACAAAAACAACAATCAAAAAGCTAGAGACATTCATAAATGGTTGATTGCGTAGAATAGAAGGATTGAAATGGTATGACAAAGTCATAAATATGGAACAAGAACCAGGCAAGTGCCAACGGAACAAAGGTTGAGAAGAAGACGCGGGCGATGGATAGAAGACACATTGAGGACACAAGCTGCTCATAGTATTACAAGGCAGTATACTTTCTGGAATCCCCATCAAAAAAGAGGCAATGGTAGATCAACATACACTTGGAGAAGAGAGGTGGAGACAGAAGTGAGCATGGTGAGGAAGACGTTGAAAGAACTTGAGTTCATGGCACGTGCAGGAGGACTTGGCGTGTGTTTGTTGAACTCCTTGGGGAGTTAAAGGGTATTGACTGATTGATTGATGTATGTGCGCTCACGGACATAATTTTGAATGATAAATATCTATAATTATCAATACATATTTTTAGTGTTTTGTCATTCTTTTGGTATAGTTCACCCACACATACAATTACATATTAAAGCCACATGTTTTAATTAAGCCAGATGGCAAGTAACGTATGGCTCAACTTTGGTATAACGAAATGGCTCTTCTCTCTATCAACATTATGTTTGGTATCTTATTCTCGAATGCAAATCTTTACTGCCCATGCAAAGTAATGTCACTGTTCATTAATGGTGAACCTAATGAGCGAAAATCTAGGCATAGCTTGTTGAGGGTAGTCGTGGACCAATTGCTGACATAGAATCCTGACTTGCAGTCTGCAGCAAGTATAGCTTTTTTAAATAACTCAGCGATGACAATCTTCATGTTCATAAACAAAGCTTCTTAGTAACTGCTCCAATATTTGGAGTCATTCCATTGCTGCAGTTCTTAAAAGACCCGTTAAAAGAGAGAACAAACAATAACCAGGCTTAGACAATGATGCCTTGTGTCTAACTACGCCAGCCCCATGCACAACCTCAAATTAGTGGCCTTTACGACATGCATGAGAGAGCATGAGTCCAACTCTGTCTTTGTCTCATAAGGGACCCCCCCCCCCCCCCCCCTCTAGTGATCCTAGCGAGAGGTAACAAACTGATAGGCCACTTCCTGTTTCATTGTTAACGTTTACATCAGTATGACCTGTAGGAGTGAGACATCGTCAATAAGTTATGAATTATTTGTTTTGATTTTTTAACCCTTTTACCAAAATAAGGCAATGAACACTTGTCAGACTGTGTATTTTAGTGAAAGTATTGTAAATTTCGGATTTTTACACAAGTGTGCTGTACACGGCAACAACCGTCAGCTGCAGGATTTTGACACAAGTGTGCTGTACAAGTTAACAATAATTAAATGTGGGATTTTAACATAGAACTTTTTAAATTGAATCAATTGATCTATTTGTGCCCGACGGTATCAGACGGTATGGTTTCATTGGTAAGTACTTTGAAATAATAATAATAATAATAAATTCTGTAAGCACCAAACACGGCGCATAAGGCAGAAACCAGTGCTCTCCAGGTTGTTCGTTGTGACGTTACTCCTCTTAGCTCTTGCACATTATTTAGGCCCAACGTTCTTCCTTCTAAACAACCCTAATGATCCTCCAACCTTTTACTCCAGAATGGCATAGCACCTCTACTCCAGACCTGGCATTCTGCACACCTGATTTGGCTGGGATAGTGGAAAGGGAAATAGGAGAACAACTCGGTGGAAGTGATCATCGTCCTGTATTCATCAAAATTAATAGAACAATTAATACAAGTCCAAGTCAGCCAAGATGGAATTATAAAAAAAAGCAAATTGGTCCATTTATCAACACAGAGCAAATCTGCTTACAAAAGATATTAAGGTACTAGACAGAGACATTAACAGAGTCATCTGGGATTTTAATAATGGAGTACTCAAGGCAGCAAAGGAGACAATACCGAGAGGAGCGAGGAAGAACTATGTACCATATTGGTCCAACACACTACAAAACCTACATGAAGATATGAATGAAGCAAGGCACACTGCAGAGGTACAACCATCCCAACAGAACCATATCATGCTACAAAAGGCAAAAGCAAAATTCATTAAAGGAAAGCTAGAAGCCCAGAGGAGAAGCTGGAGGGAAAAAACATATAAACTAAACCTTGAAAAGGAAGGGAGAAAGTTGTGGAAACTCACTAAACAATTGAATGACGATAACAATTCTCAACGACAAACCATTACACTAGACGATGCAGGGAAACTATATACCGGCAAACAAGCAGCAGACATATTTGCGGAATCCTACAGAAATGAAAGTAACATCTCCGTCAATTTACGCAGACAACGAGACATTCGTCAAGAAATAATCCACACTAGAACTAATGGAAACAGTCCGGACGTTATGTCCAAACCTTTCAATATGGACGAGTTAAAAACAGCCGTGTGGAAACTTAAAGACAGGAAATCACCAGGCCCGGATGGTATAACCAACGAAATGCTAAAACACCTAGGATATACAGCAATGAGCAAACTGTTGCAAATATACAACTACAGTTGGATGACAGGCAGTGTGCCACAGATATGGAGAGAGGCGCTCATGTGTCCCATCATAAAGAAAGGAAAAGACAACAGGAAGGCCACCAGCTACAGACCAATAAGCCTAACAAGCTGTGTATGTAAGACAATGGAGAGGATGATCAACAGAAGATTGAAATGGTACTTGGAATCCGAGAAAATTTTAGTGCCAGAACAAGCAGGGTTTAGAGAGTGCAGCAGCACAGAAGACCAAATCACATACCTGTCACAGATCGTTGAAGATGCCTTCCAAGAAAAGAGAAAAGTCTTTACCCTATGGATAGATCTCCAAAAAGCTTTTGACAAAGTATGGAAAGACGGGTTAATAGTAAAACTGCAAAGGAACGGAATCAAGGGTAATATGAGAAAATGGATCCAGTCGTTCCTACACAATCGGAAAGCAAGAGTCACTATGGAAGGTCACAACAGCAAGAAAATCCTCCTAAAACATGGAGTTCCTCAAGGCTCAGTATTGTCTCCCACCCTGTTCCTTGTATTCATCAATGACCTCATCCACGATCTGCCACAAGGTGTGAGAGCTGCCCTATACGCTGACGACTTGGTGGTGTGGTGTGTAGAAGAACATCTAACTATCGCTAATAAGCGAATACAAAGGGCAGCAGACAACATAGCAGCATGGGCAGAGAAATGGATGGTGCAGATCAACGCTGAAAAATCATCAACAACACTTTTCACGCTCTCCAACAAAGACAAAGCAGGAGAGATACGACTTGGAAATATACATGTCCAAACAGATGAGGAACCGGTGTACTTGGGCATTACATTAGATAAGAGAATGACATGGAGGCACCACATCGAGAGAACAGAGGCTAAAGCGAGAAGAAAACTTTCCATACTGAGGAAAATAGCTGGATCAAGTTGGGGAGCTAACGAAACAACACTAAAGAAAGTGTATACAGGTGCAATAAGACCTATATTAGAGTACGGATCAGCAGCATGGTCTACAGCAGCCAAATCACACCTACAAGCCTTAGATAAAGTACAAAATCAAGCGCTTAGGTTGATCACGGGTGCCATGAAGACCACACCAATAAATGAAATGGAAAAAATCACAGGCATTCCACCTTTATTATACAGACGAGACACTAAGACCCTGATCCAAGCAGAAAAGTACAAGAACATGCCCGCACATCCAATGAAAACTAGATTTGGAGATTTAGCCAGTGGGAGGTTGAAGAGAAGCAGTTTTGTGCATCGGTCCAAAAAACTAATTAGAACATACAAGGATGAACTACCAGACATCACTAAGGAAATAACTCCCACACTCCTCCCAAAACATCAAAATTTCAGTATTAAGACCTCCATAACTACCACCTGCCCCATGGGAGAGCTAAATACTCTCCAAAGGAAAATAGCAGCATGTGACATGATTGAAGAACTATACCCCAGAGAAGCATGGATCCAAGTATATACTGATGGATCTGCAACCAGAGCAGTGAAGAACGGAGGCGCAGGAGTTTATGTGGTCTATCCAGACAAAGAAAATGAATCCACCTGTTCACCTACTGGAATATTCTGTTCAAACTATGCTGCTGAAGTACAGGCCATAAGCATTGCTGCAGGAATAATAAATAACACAATAAGCCAATGTCAACAGGTTGTATTCCTTACCGATGCAATGTCAGTTCTGCAAGCCCTCAACAGTGATAAACTGCCAGAATTAAACAAAGTCCTATGCGAAGTAAATATCAAAAGAAGGGTAGTGCTACAGTGGATACCATCACACTGTGGCATACCAGGAAATGAGAGAGCAGATATGTTAGCAAAAGAGGGAGCAACACAGGAACAAAAAGAACAAACAATCACATTCCAGGAAAAGAAGACCCTTATCAAGGCCATCAGGAAAATTGATCAACAAAGAGACAACTATCAATATCTTGATCGAGCAAAACAGGTGATCCTGTTCCGTATGAGAACAGGACACAACAGACTGAACAGTCACTTATACAGACTGAGATTGGTCCATCACCCCTATGTACGTGTGGACAGGCAGCACAGACAGCCGAACACATCCTGCAAGACTGCCACATGCTTAGTCAATTGCGAACTGAACATTGGCCCACAGAGACGCACATCCACACAAAGCTGTTTGGGAGTCTTGAAGAACTTTCAACCACAGCAACATACATCCAGAAAACCGGACTTCTTGTGTAGACATTTCTAAACAACAGCGAACGAGAAGAAGAAGAAGAAGAAGATTACCCTAGGAGAAGATTAGAGCTTGTCTGTGTCTGTGGGGGTAGTATCAGCAATAATTAGATAACCGTTGAATTTATTACTGTAGTAAGTTCGCGTAGATGCTATCTAGTGCTGTGATTAAAATACTATTTGTTTTTGCGTGCAGAAAAATATAATTTATTGATTTTGTTCACGAAATAAAAACTTATTCAGGATGATTCATAAGGA